>APFE030627502.1:300571-322698 GCA_000404065.3 Pinus taeda
AGTGAGTTAAGGTTTTGTTTTTTGGTTGATTGAATTCATTTCTACATTGAATAATATATTTAAAAAAAAAAAAATTACCGACCTTAACAATATTATATCCAAGTATTTGGATGTATAATCATGTTTAATTTTGGAAGAATTAATATTCTATTTAAGAATTTAGGTTGAATATAATCTCATTTTATTCAATAAATATAAATTTGACAAGTTATCTCACTTGAATATATATTTGGCTATCCGTAGAACTATAAATTTCTTTTATCATTAAATATCTATGTTTACATTGTAACAATATTATATATTGTATGCATATATCGAATATAAAATCTGATATTTAATAATATGTATGCATGATATATAAATGTAAAATGTAATATTTATCATTTTAGATATATATTTTTCATTTTATATTGCTCTGTAACTTTTGGCTTGAAATTGACTTATAATGTACACCGTGTCCAGTGACACTATCTTTTATCATGTTAAATCATATGAAGATATAAATTCATATACATATTGGGTGAAAACTAAAATAATTTATTCTTGCTTTTAAGTCCAAGATCAGATTTATGCTGTGCTATTCTTGCTTCTGGTTATTATAGGCAATCTTTTGCAGCTCTCTTGTACAATATCACTGACACACTATCACAGAGAAAAGCACAATGCTAGACTGTTAGTAAGCTCAATTGTCAATCCTTTACGTAATGCATAGTCCCCGTTTTGGTACAAACACAACAACACGTTAGATGATGTTTTTTTCACATTATTAAGCTTTTCAAGTTGTGTGCAAATGGAAACAGGAATCACAGGGCAGAAAATGTTATCCGTAAAGCAGTACCCTGACAGAATAGATGAAGCTGTTGCTACGTACTCGACTGGTGATCAACATCTCCGTGAGGTTTGTAATGAATGGAATGAACAAATAATTCTGGCTTTCTCAAGTTCCCAGTTTCTCCGATCCAGTTAATTGACAATCTGTGAACATTTCCATTTTATCGATCAGCGTAGCTGCTATAAAGGTCGTACTCTCAGCCAAGTTGACGTAGGGGCTACTGAGAGCAAAAATAGAGGATCTAGAAAGGTGAAGCCGGAATTTGACTCAAAAAGATCGATTCCTGGCGGACCTGATGCTCAACACCATGACCGCAATGGAAGATAATGGCTCAGTGGATGATAACGGGCTTATAATGCCTCTACTGGTTAAGAAATATGTGTTTTCTTACAAAAATAGTTACAGTTTCAAGTCCAGATAGGTTACAGAATCAAGTCCAGATAAGTAGAGTATGTGTATCTTTCTAGATTTTATTAGAAAAATGGCTAGGCAGATGTTGCACTTTCCATCGCAATCACCCAATAAATTTTGAAGTGCATAGTCACAAGCCAAAATGTTCAAATGTGATTTAGTTATGCTTCAATATATTTTTACGGTTTAAGATATATGTGAGATTGTACATTTTGATTCCTTATGAAATATGAAAGTCCAAAATGTTGGTAGTAAAAAGAATAAACCCACTTATTAGATTCTAATCAAACAACTATATATTAGACGATGTTAAATGCGTTTGATGATTTCTTTGAAAAAGAGATATTTCGATTTTCATCTTCAGCTAGTTTAAAACTGTTATTGTGCAAGTATAATGCTCAGTAAATGCAGTCACTATGTTCTTTGGTTACAAATCAGTGTTTTTGCTTTCGTTTCCAGATATTTTTTTTCTCGTTTCTGAGTTTTAGAAAAACTACTGCTTCAGGTTCTCCATAACATATCCTTATCGCTTCTACTTTATTTCTACTATATACTTTCTACACATCCAAAATATAGAGAAGCGAAAGAACATGGATGCCGATGAAATTAAATTGCCTATACCTTCCTGTCCAATATTGATATTCTGATTTAATAGACAACATTATAATTATAAGAGAGATTGGTTACAATGATAAATGCTCTTGCCCATCGTTGCAATATTTAGGTGTAGAAGTAGAGAGATTCACACAATGCAAATAATTTCTTTTGGGCTGGGGTGTGGGCTGCTTTTCTATTGGAACTGGGAGGGAAAAAGTGTTGCATTGCTAGGAATGGTGAAGTTTAGTTGTTGTAGCCTAAATTTTGAATTTCCTCAAGGTTTTCCATGCCTCTAAAACGATCTCACAATCGTTCATTAGATCATTCATTTGAATTTATTTGCGGTAGAAGAATAGCTTCAATCAGAGATCCTGATGCTCAGGAAAATAGAAAGGAAAATCTAATAGATGTTAATAGCTCTCTTGAGACTTTGAAGATAAGGAAAGAGGAAGTTTGAAATCTAATACAACCTCAACTAGTTTCCTTGAATATCGGCAATTATGAAAACAATAGTGCCATTATATTTGTTTATTTGGATTAATATTTTCTACGCCCTGAATTGTTATTCACAGATATAACCGTGCAAGGGTCCAAAATTCCAAATCATTATAGGCCCTTGTCTACAACGCCCATCTTTGCCCGGCCTAATTCGTGAAAAAGTTGTTTCTAATAAGCAATACACGTTGAAAAGAAATTTGACAAACAAACATATACTGTAAACAATATTTCTTTATATGGAGTTGACTATTATGTTTTTTTTGTAAGGTGAATTGAATTTATATGATATAAACCATGAAATAGAAATTACACGCTTGGGAAGAATTTAAAATCACAAAAATTCAATGATATTGACACCAAAATTTATTTTTTTCATATATGATCAAGTTAATTAAAATTTGACAAAACTACATACATAAATGGTTAGAGAATGTCAGCAAGTTTAAGTCCATATTTAATCGTATGTGAGGTTGTGTCTTAATTTACATCTAATCACCTAAATTCATTCTCATTGCATATTTAAGTTGCGTTTATATACGTGTGTATATGAGGATTATGTGTCAACTTTATGATAGTATTGTAATAAGTATTTTGGAGAAGAATATTAAAAAAAGAGAAAGAGGAATCACAAGGAAAAAGATAAATAACAAGGAAAAGGAAAAGGATGATTAAAATGATAAGTTTAAAACATATTTTAAAAAGAACGTGGACATGGCAGCCAATATGCTCACACTTATTTCTATATATATTTTTAACATTATTGGTTTTACAAACTCATATTTATGAGGGTGGGATGGTATACCATGGTGACCAATCTCCATGGAGGATAATGGACTATGGTAGAGTCTTAATATTATAATTAAAGAGTAATGGTATCAATGAGGTTTTTCTATAATTAAAGAGTAATGGGATCAATGAAGTTTTTCACTTGATTAATTTGGGGTAACTTTTTATCAATAAGCACACTTAACAATGTAAGTGTGTAGGCCTTTTTATTTAACAATGACTATAGGATGGTTTAAATAGATATAGTCTTATGTAAGGGTGTTCATGTGGACATTGTTCCATCATGATGTATTCATTATTCAATGTAATAATTATATAATTTCTACAAAAAATATATTTATATGACCAACATCTTTATAATCATGATGCAGGAGCATCTAGCTCACTGTAATTGGGCAGAAAGAACTCCAACCAGGTTCAAAAGCTAGGGATCGATTGAACTGTCAAATTCTTATGGGAATACTTTTTCTTTACTTTTATTTTACAAAGTCAGTAAAGATAGATACCTCTTTTTATTTTCAGTTAGGATTACTGTAGCTTCAATTGATTAATTAGAGAATAGTCCATGTAATTAGGAAAATAACAACCAATTGTTCCTACAAGTCTTGGAATACTGAATGGATGTAGTTAGTGACAGAGGTAGAAATTCTGTAACTATATTCTGTAACAGTTAAATTAACTGTAAGCATCAACTGAAAAACAGAGGCTATAAAGTCAAAACAAATGTAACAGAATGGGGTTCAGTTCAGGAGAGGAGAGTTGAGTTAATTAAGAAGGAAAGGAAATAGAAAAAGACCAACCATTCAAACTAGTGAAGCCATTGTCCATCTATATCATCTGTACAAGTGTTTGTTTAAAATTCATTTACGTGTTCACTATCTATCAAGTTACTGTATCATCATTATTTATTAACTTGTTATGGCTACTGTGCAAACATTATTCACAGTCAAATACTAAGAAAATAGATAGAATCACAATGAATCCATAGTTACCAAACTACCAGCCATCAAGTCATTCTCGCACGCGGTGGAGCAACAGTTCCAGTTCACGATACTCAGATAACAACGACAGAGAACTCATACAACAACGTTCACAATATTTTTTCCAACGTTCGAATACACAAAAGGACGAACGACCATCCAGAGCCCGAATACGCGGAGGTAACAAAACAACCATACAATCTCTTTCTTCATTCAAAATTTCATTTCAATTATCAGAGAACCAAATTTATAGTGCTACTGGTAGAGCCGAATAAATGTTACGGAGGGTAGAGACTACTAAAATATAAATAGAGCCAATACGATTGAAAGTCGGAAACCCTTGCCAAACCGAAAAACCCCGAGTTAGGGTTTGAACCAGACAAACGACCAGAGGCCACAAGATCCTTATACATCTCACACAGAAGCGACAAAAATCCAATTACAGTTGGACAAGCATATACAGTGACTAAGAAACTAGACCAGGAGATGGGTCTTCCGTAGAAATCGAAACCACAGACAGAGATTGAAGTTTCAGGCCTACCTAGGAAGAGAGCGACCAAATAACCAATCTTGGAAGATACGTCGCCCAGGTCACCAACAGAGACCTACAAGATTACAAATGCGAGTGCGTTAGAATGTATGGTGTAAAGAAAACACAAGAGAGACAAAACCCTGTAAGAAGTTAACATTTCAAAAGGGATTTTTACCTGGAGAGCGTAGCCAGACGCCATAGCATGACAAGTTGAATGAGACCGAGCAACTGTCGAGCAAAGGAGCGAGTTGGGTTAGACCTAGAACCAGATAAAAAGTCACATTGAAGCATAGACGGGTTTCTTTACCTGTTTTTAACTGAGGAAGCATGCCTGAGAAGCCCTGTGCTTCCAACCAAGATAGTGCCGTATTGTGAGAAGGCGAATAACCACAGACAAATAACAACCAAACGGAATTCGGAACAGAGACCTCAGAGAACTAGAAAAACATATAGCAAAAACACAGTGAAAGCCATTGACAGCAACAAAGGAATTGAGCTAGGACCATAGCATAAATACAGCCAACAGGTATCATAGCCACAACGAGAAGTGAGAACATAACCTGAAACCCATGCATACAAGGAACAGAGAAATAGCAGAGTAACTTACTGAAATCGAGCCACAGAACCAGGCCAAATAGCCTCCATAGTCAAACAACATTGCCATAAAACGAACAAACAGGTTAACCAGAGGCGGATTCAAGTTCTCAGACAGCATCCAGAGCCAACAAACCCACAGCATAACGCATACAGAGTTTCGTTGCAGAGCCAACAAACTGTCGACGACAGTAGAGCAAAATACTAAAGAACAATCGAGAGAATGCGAGAAAGGTAGGGTTAAGGCGTGTTTCGAGGCAGAGGACTGCCTATTAATTACCGCATTAACTACACCAGCTACCACCATCACAAAGAATCACGAACAGAGATATTTGTTCACCACATAACCATCCCCGTCATACATTAAAGTGTAAAGTGCTGCCAAGTGGGATGGGTTCCATCAGAGTGGTATCAGAGCAGTTTGAGTTGAAGAGATTTGGGAGAAATGGATATAGGTAGACGAGGACGAGGCCGAGGTGCTCGTAGAATGGCAGATGAGGCATTACGAGAAGAACTCAAAGTTCTTACTGCTCGACTGGAAGCAGTAGAGGCAGGCAAGAGAAGAGATCCAGAAATGGGTGATGTGAGTGAAGAAGAAGTGGAAGTGGCAGCAGATGGGCCTGAAGGTGACTCACCAGAAGTGAAGTTATTGAAGTCTGTATTATTGTCAAACAGCAGACCAATACCAGAACTACCGACTTACGATGGCAGTTTGTCTATTGATGTTGTGTTAGATTGGATTAGCGAGATGGACAAGTATTTTGAATGCAAGGAAGTTAGTGAAGACCGTAGGGTCAAGTTTGCAGCAACAAAGCTGAAAGGACATGCAGCCCTATGGTGGGATAGTGTCCAGAATGAGAGAAAGAGGTTGAACAAAACACCGATTAAAACTTGGACAAGGATGGTAGCTAAATTGAAGGGCAGATTTCTGCCAAGGGATTATCAAATCACGTTACATAGACAGGTACAGAATTTGAGACAGAGGGGACTGACTATGAAAGAGTATACAGAGGAGTTTTATCGAGTGAATTTGCGAGCTGGATACACAGAGGATACGGCAGAAAGGACAGCCAGATATGTAAATGGGCTGAGAATGGATATTTTGGATGAAATAAGCATTTTGTCTCCAAACAATACTGAGGAGGCATTCCAGAGTGCAATTAAAGCAAAGGAGAAACTTAACCAAAGACAGAATGCCCGGAGAGGATGAGGGTCTACCAGAGGAAGAGGCCAGTCCTATGGCAGCGGCCGAACTGCCAGCAATAGCGAGGAAGCCAACAGTTGAAGGACTTCGGGAACAACAGAAAAGGGAGATGGAACGAGAGGTGGCAGATCGTTCCAACGCAGCAGAGGAAATGGCCGTGGAAGGGGAACTGGTTATCAGTGCTATAGATGCCACAAGTGGGGGCACCGCTCGTTTGAGTGCCCAGAAACAGATTCAACTGGATAGCGAGGCGCATATGTGGCACAACCGGAGGAAGCAGCAGCACCCCCTCAAGAGGCAGAAAATGCCCCAGAAACGGGAGAAGCTTTAGTGCTGCATAAGGTGTTATTGAAACCAGTTGATGAGAGTGTCGAACAGACGCAACGGAAAGCTCTGTTCAGGACAGTTTGCAAATCGCAGGGTAAGTGCTGTAAGATGATAATCGACAGTGGAAGTACGGACAATTTGGTGTCCACCGAAATGGTGGAGAAGTTGGGACTGAAGCGTTTGAAACACCCCAATCCGTATCGAGTTTCATGGCTACAAAAGGGGCACCAGTTGTTGGTGGACGAACAGAGTGAAGTTGAATTTCAGATAGGACGATACAAGGATAAAATCAATTGCGACATTATGCCGATGGACGTATGTCACATCTTATTGGGAAGACCTTGGCAATATGATAGAAAGGTGACACACGATGGGGTGTTGAATTGTTATAAGTTCGAAAAGGATGGGGTTAGGCATACCCTTGTGCCTATCAGAGAAGAGAAGGAAACAACTGAAGTAAATGAAACTAAGGCATTGCTAATGAGCGGAAAACAATTTTTAAAGTAGGTTGAGAACAGTGAAATAAGTTATGTTGTAGTCAAGAAGACAAGGACAGTTCTATTGCATACAGAAATCACAGATTTACCTATAGAAATACAGCAAATGTTGGAAGAATTTACAGATATAGTAGTGGACGACTTGCCAAATAAGTTACCTCCCAAGCGGAGTATTAGTCACCATATCGATTTCATATCTGGAGCCAGCTTACCAAATAAGGCAGCTTATCGAATGAGCCCCAAGGATAATGAAGAAATTAGAAAACAGGTGCAGGAACTATTGGACAAAGGATTAATCAGAGAGAGTTTAAGCCCATGTGCTGTACCAACAGTTCTCACCCCCAAAAAGGGAGGAGAATGGCGGATGTGCACCGATTCCAGGGCCATCAATAAAATCACCATTCGGTAAAGGTTTCCGTTACCGCGTATGGATGATATGATGGACTGTTTGAGTGGGGAAACTTACTTCTCTAAAATAGACTTAAAAAGCGGATATCACCAGATTTGGATACGAGAGGGAGACGAGTGGAAGACAGATTTTAAAACAAATGAAGGATTATATGAATGGTTGGTCATGCCGTTCGGGTTGAGCAATGCACCCAGCACATTCATGAGACTCATGAATGGGATGCTAAGGGAGTATATTGGGAAATTCGTAATTGTTTATTTGGACGACATTCTTATTTTTAGCAAGATGAGAGAAGAACACTTCTGGCATGTGCGCAAAGTGTTGGAGAAACTACAGCAAAACAAGTTATTAATAAATTTGAAGAAATGTACGTTTCTGCAAAGAGAGTTAATTTATCTGGGATTTGTGATAGCAGAAAACGAATTGAAGATGGATCCGGAAAAGGTAACATCAATAATAAATTGGCTGTCACTGAAGAATTTGTTTGAGGTACGTAGTTTCCATGGATTAGCAAGTTTCTACAGGAAGTTTATTAAAAATTTTAGCGGAATTTGTGCTCCTATGTTGGAGACGATCAAAAAGGCCAGCCAACCTTTTCAATGGATAGAAACAGCAGAAAAATGTTTTCAACTATTGAAAAAGAAGATAATAGAAAGACTGATTCTCAGGCTACCAGATTTTCAAAAATTATTTTAGGTACGTTGTGATGCTAGTGGAACAGCAATCGGGGCTGTACTTAGTCAGGAGGACAGACCTGTAGCATTTTTCAGTGAAAAACTGAATGAGAGTAGGCAGAAGTACTCCTCATATGACAAGGAATTTTACGTAGTGGTACAGGCTCTAAGACAATGGAGGCATTATTTGTTAGGGAACAAGTTCGTGCTGTTTTCAGATAATTCTGCATTACAATATGTAATGCAGCAACACAAACTTAATCATGAACATGCCAAATGGGTGGAGTACTTACAGAGTTTTAATTTTGTGCTGAAACATATCAGTGGACAAGAAAATAAGGTGGCCGACGCATTGAGCAGAAAAGCCCTACTTTTACAGGAAAGCACTGTACAGGTTTTGGGTTTTGAACATTTACGAGATCTTTACAAAACAGACACAGATTTCAGAGAAGCCTATGAGGCGTGCCAAAACCCTTTGATAAGGGGTAATAGTCCTTGGTTAGATTACAATATACAGGAAAAAATGCTTTTTAAGGGAGGACAATTGTGTATCCCCAGCTGTTCCATGAGGGAGAATATTATTCGTGAAAAACACAGTGGGGGTTTGGCTGGACACTTCAATATAGACAAGACCTTGGAGCAACTTAGTCATTTTTATTTTTTGCCAAGAATGCGACGAGACGTACAACGTTTTGTGACTAAGTGTAAGGTGTGTCAATTAGCGAAGGGACATAGCCAGAACATAGGATTATATACGCCATTACCTGTTCCAGGCAGACCTTGGGATTCGGTGAGTTTAGATTTTGTTTTGGGACTGCCGAAAACGCAGAAAGGTTATGATTCAGTGATGGTAGTGTGGATCGTTTCTCAAAAATGGCACATTTCGTACCTTGTCGGAAAACTAGTGACGCCACTCACGTGGCCCACTTGTTTTTTAAGGAGATTGTCAGATTACACGGGTTGCCAACAACTATCCTATCAGACAGAGACGTGAAGTTCACGGGACATTTTTGGCGTACCTAATGGAAAAAAATGAACACCCAATTAAGCTATAGTTCTGCTTATCACCCGCAAACCGACGGGCAGACAAAGGTTGTGAACAGAAGTTTGGGAAATCTATTATGCAGCTTAGTCGGGGAGAATTCTCGGATGTGGGACCGAGTGCTGGCGCAAGCAGAGTTTGCTTACAACAATTCGCCAAATCGTAGCACGGGTCTCAGTCCCTTTCAGATCTTATATGGAATGCACCCTCATGGAGTGCATGAACTTCGGGATCTTGGTTTACAGGAACGACAGAGTGCAGATGGAGAAGATTTTGCTAATGCAATGAGGGATTTACATGAAAAGGTGAAAGCAAAATTACAGGACAACAGCTCAAAATATAAGGAACATGCAGATCTTAGAAGAAGAGAAGTTCATTTTGAGGTAGGGGACGAAGTTTTGGTACACCTGCGTAAGGAACGCTTCCCTAAGGGTATGTACAATAAACTGAAGTATAAGAAGATAGGGCCTTGTAAGATTTTGCGAAAGTTTTCAGCGAATGCCTACGAAATACAACTACCACCTGGAGTAGGCATATCGCTTATCTTCAATGTGGCAGATCTGTTTCCGTATACAGGCGATCTGTTGGAGGAAAAGAAGGATGAACCCAGACAATCCACGCGGAACACCCAGGCAGACGGAGAAACTTGGAAAAGACAAATGCCTTATGTCCAACCTCCTGAGGTCGAAGGCATCCTCGAAACTCAGGTAGTTAGGCGTACTCGACAGAAAAATTATTTTCAGTACCTGGTCAAGTGGAAGAACCATCTGATTGAGGACAGCTCATGGCTTGACGCTAGACAGATTGAACAAACAGGAACATTGGTAGAGGAGCTCATGAACCGGAGTCATGATCTCTTTTCACCCTGGGAGCCTGATGCAGGAGCATCCAGCTCACCATAATTGGGTAGAAAGAATTCCAACCAGGTTCAAAAGCTAGCGATCGATTGGACTGTTAAATTCTTATGGAAATAATTTTTCTTTTATTTTATTTTACAAGTCAGTAAATTTAGACATCTCTTTTTATTTTCAGTTAGGATTACTGTGGCTCAATTGTTAGTTAGGGAGTAGTCCATTTAATTAAGGAAATAAGAGCCAACTGTTCCTACAAGTCTCGGAATACCAAATGAATATAGTTATTAATGAAAGTAGGAATTTTGTAACCATATTCTGTATCAGTTGGATTAACTGTAAACACCAACTAAAAACAGAGAACTATAAATACAAATCAAATGTAACAGAATGGGGTTCAATTCAGGAGAGGAGAGTTGAGTTAATTAAGAAGAAAAAGAAATAGAAACAGTCAGAGCGTTCAAAACAGAAAGCCAATGTCCATCTATACCATCTGTACAAGTGATTGCTTAAATACATTTACGTTTTTACTATCTGTTAAATTACTGTACCAATAATATTCATTAATTTGTTATGGCAACTATGCAAACATGAGTTGCAGTCAAATATTAAGCAAATAGATGAAGTCACAGTGATTCACAGTTACAAAACTACTAGTCATCGATTCATTCTCGCACGCGGTTGAGCAAGAGTTCCAGTTCATAACATTCAGACAATGAAGACGGGGAATTCACGTAGGAACATTCACAAATTTTTTCCAGCGTTCGAATACATAAAGGACAATCAACAATCCAGAATCCAAATATGCAGAGGTAACCAAAACTATACATTCTCTTTTATATTCAAAGTTTCATTTAAATCATCAAAGGACCAAATTTATAGAACTATTGGTAGAGCCAAACAACATTACGGAAGGCAAAGTCCATAAATACATAAACAGAGCCGAGTACGACTGATAGTCGGAAAAACTCGTAAATTAGAAAAACCCAGAGTCAGGGTTTGAACAAAAACAAACGACCAGTGGTTCCAAACTCTTATACATTTCATATAGGAGCAACGAAACACAAATACAGTCGAACAAATGCACACAGTGACCAAGGAACTAGACCATTAAATGGGTCTTTAATAGTAATCGATACTGCAGCCAAATATTGAATTTCAGGCCTACCCAGAAAGAGAACGACCGAACAATTAAGCGTTGGAAGATACGCCGCCCAGGTCACCAACAGAGACCTGCAAAGACACGAATGCATGTGCATTAGAACGTATAGTATGAATAAAACTCATGGGAAATAAGAATACCTGTAGGAAGCTAAAATTCCAAAGGGGTTTACCTGGAAAGCGCAGCCGAATACCATAGCATGACAACCTGAATGAGACCGAGAGACTGTCGACCAAAGGAGCGAGTTGGGTTAGTTCCAGGACAAGAGAATAAGTCATATTGAAGCATGGACGAGAGTAGTTACCTTTTCTAAACAGGAGACACATGCCTGAGAAGTCCTGTGCTTACAAACCAAGACAGTGTCGCACTGTGAGAAAGCCGAATAACCAGAAGCAAACAATACCCAAATAGGATTCGAACCAGAGACATCAAAGAACCAGAAGAAGTACAGTAAAAATACAGTGACCGCCATTGACAGCTATGAAGGAACCCAAGCAAGAATCATAATATATATACAGACAACAGGTATAATAACCACAACCAGGGACGATCAATATACTCAGAAACCCACGCATGCAAGGGAAAGGGAAATAGCAAAATCACTTACCGAAGTCAAGACATGGAACTAGGCCGAGTAGCCTTCACAGCCAAAAACTGTTGCCATTAAACGTATAAACAGATTAACTAGAGGCGGACTCAAGTTTTCAGATAGCACCAGGAGCCGAACATACCCACAGCATAACGCACACAGTATTCTGTTGCAGAGACCAACAAACCCTCGGCTATAGCAGAATACCTCAAAGCAAAATCACCAAAGAACAATCGAGAGAATGCCGTGAGAGGTTAGGGTTAAGGCGCGTAAGGTGGATGGGAACCATTTTGAGGCAGCGTACAGACATTTACTCCCCACATTCAATACTCCAGCTACCACCTTCACGAAACCCCGCGGACAGAGATATTTGTTCGCCACGTAATCTTTCCAAATCACACATAAAAGTGCAAAGTGCGTGCCAAGTGGGTTGGGTCCCATCAGAGTGGTATCAGAGCAGATTAGGTTGATAATATTTGGGAAAAATGGATGTAGGTAGATGAGGATGAGGCCGAGGTGCTCGTAGAATGGTAGATGAGGCATTACTAGAAGAACTCAGAGTTCTTACTGCTCGGTTGGAAGCAGTAGAGGCAGGCAGGAGAAGAGATCCAGAAATGGGTGATGTGAGTGAAGAAGAAGTGGAAGTGGCAGCAGAGGGGCCTGAAGGTGAATCAGCAGAAGTGAAATTACTGAAGTCTGTCTTATTGTCAAATAGCAGACCAAAACCAGAACTCATGACTTACGATGGTAGTTTGTCTATTGATGTTGTGTTAGATTGGATTAGCGAGATGGACAAGTATTTTGAATGCGAGGAAGTTAGTGAAGAACATAGGGTCAAGTTTGCAGCAACAAAGCTGAAAGGACACGCAGCTCTGTGGTGGGATAGTGTCCAGAATGAGAGAAAGAGGTTGAACAAAACACCGATTAAAAATTGGACAAGGATGGTAGCTAAATTGAAGGGCAGATTTATGCCAAGGGATTATCAAATCGCGTTACATAGACAGGTACAGAATTTGAGACAGAGGGGACTGACTGTGAAAGAGTATACAGAGGAATTTTATCGAGTGAATTTGCGAGCTGGATACACAGAGGATACGGCAGAAAGGACAGCCAGATATGTTAATGGACTGAGGATGGATATTTTAGATGAAATAAGCATTTTGTCTCCAAATAATACTAAGGAGGCATACCAGAGCGCAATTAAAGCAGAGGAGAAAATTAATCGAAGATAGAATGCCCGAAGAGGACGAGGGTCTACCAGAGGCAGAGGCTAGTCCTATGGCAGGGGCTGAACTGCTAGCAACAGTGAGGAAGCCAGCAGTTCAAGGACTTCGGGAACAACAGAAAAAGGAGACGGAACGAGAGGTGGCAGATCATTCCAACGCGGTAGAGGAAATGGCCATGGAAGGGGAACTGGTTATCAGTGCTATAGATGCCACAAGTGGGGGCACCGCTCGTTTGAGTGCCTAGAAACAGATTCAACTGGACAGCGAGGCGCATATGTGGCACAACCGGAGGAAGCAACAACACCCCCTCAAGAGGCAGAAAATGCCCCAGAAACAGGAGAAGCTTTAGTGCTGCATAAGGTATTATTGAAACCAGTTGATGAGAGTGTCGAATAGAGGCAGCGGAAAGCTCTGTTCAGGACAATTTGCAAATCACAGGGTAAGTGTTGTAAGATGATAATTGACAGTGGAAGTACGAACAATTTGGTGTCCAAAGAAATGGTGGAGAAGTTGGGACTGAAGCGTTTAAAACACCCCAATCCGTATCGAGTTTCATGGCTACAAAAGGGGCACCAGTTACTGGTGGACAAACAGAGTGAGGTTGAATTTCAGATAGGACGATATAAGGATAAAATCATTTGCGACACTATGCCAATGGACGTATGTCACATCTTATTGGGCAGACCTTGGCAATATGATAGAAAGGTGACACACGATGGAGTGATGAACTATTATAAGTTCGAAAAAGATGGGGTCAGGCATACCCTTGTGCCTATCAGAGAAGAGAGGGAAACAGCTGAAGTAAATGAAACTAAGGCATTGCTAATGAGCGGAAAACAGTTTTTAAAGCAGGTTGAGAACAGTGAAATAAGTTATGTTGTAGTCAAGAAGACAAGGATAGTCCTCTTGCATACAGAAATAACAGATTTACCTATAGAAATACAACAGATGTTGGAAGAATTTATAGATATAGTAGTGGATGACTTGCCAAACAAGTTACCTTCCAAGCGGAGTATTAGTCACCATATCGACTTCATACCTGGAGCTAGCTTACCAAATAAGGCAACCTATCGAATGAGCCCCAAGGATAATGAAGAAATCAGGAAACAGGTGCAGGAACTATTGGACAAAGGTTTAATCAGAGAAAGTTTAAGCCCATGTGTTGTACCAACAGTTCTCGCCCCCAAAAAGGGAGGAGAATGGCGAATGTGCACCGATTCCAGGGCCATCAATAAAATCACCATCTGGTACAGATTTCCGTTACCGCGTATGGATGATATGATGGACTGTTTGAGTGGGGTAGCTTATTTCTCTAAAATAGACTTAAAAAGCGACTATCACCAGATTCGGATACGAGAGGGAGACGAGTGGAAGACAACTTTTAAAACAAATGAAGGATTATATGAATGGTTGGTCATGTCGTTCGGGTTGAGCAATGCACCCAGCACATTCATGAGACTCATGAATGAGATGTTAAAGGAGTATATTGGGAAATTTGTAATTGCTTATTTGGAAGACATCCTTATTTTTAGCAAGACGAGAGAAGAACACTTTTGGCATGTGTGCAAAGTGTTGGAAAAGCTACAGCAAAACAAGTTATTAATAAATCTAAAGAAATGTACGTTTCTGCAAAGAGAGTTAATTTATCTGGGATTTGTGATAGCAGAAAATGAATTGAAGATGGATTCGGAAAAGGTAACAGCAATAATAAATTGGTCGTCACCGAAAAATTTGTTTGAGGTACGTAGTTTCCATGGATTGGCAAGTTTCTATAGGAAGTTTATTAAAAATTTCAGTGGAATTTGTGCTCTTATGTTGGAGACCATAAAAAAGGCCAGCCAACCTTTTCGATGGACAAAAGCAGCAGAAAAAAGTTTTCAACTATTGAAAAAGAAGATAACAGAAAGACCAATTCTCAGGCTACCAAATTTTCAAAAATTATTTCAGGTACGTTGTGATGCTAGTGGAACAACAATCAGAGTTGTACTCAATCAGGAGGATAGACCTGTAGCATTTTCCAGTGACAAACTGAATGAGAGTAGGTAGAAGTACTCCTCATATGACAAAGAATTTTACGCAGTGGTACAGGCTCTAAGACACTGGAGGCATTATTTGTTAGGGAACGAGTTCGTGCTGTTTTCAGATAATTCTGCATTACAATATGTAATGCAGCAACACAAACTCAATCATAAACATGCCAAATGGGTGGAGTACTTACAGAGTTTTAATTTTTTGCTGAAACATATCAGTGGACAAGCAAATAATGTGGCCGACGCATTAAGTAGAAAAGCCCTACTTTTATAGGAAAGCACTGTACAGGTTTTGGGTTTTGAACATTTACGAGATCTTTACAAAACAGACACAGATTTTAGAGAAGCCTATGAGGCGTGCCAGAACCCTTTGATAAGGGGTAATAGTCATTGGTTAGATTACAATATACAGGAAAAATTGCTTTTTAAGGGAGGACAATTGTGTATCCCCAGCTGTTCCATGAGGGAGAATATTATTCGTGAAAAACACAGCGGGGGTTTGGCTGGACACTTCGGTATAGACAAGACCTTGGAGCAACTTAGTCATTTTTATTTTTGGTCAAGAATGCGACGAGACGTACAACGTTTTGTGACTAAGTGTAAGGTGTGTCAATTAGCGAAGGGACATAGCCAGAACACAGGATTATATACGCCATTAACTGTTCCAGGCAGACCTTGAGATTCGGTGAGTTTAGATTTTGTTTTGGGACTGCCGAAAACGCAGAAAGGTTATGATTCAGTGATGGTAGTGGTGGATCGTTTCTCAAAAATGGACATTTCGTACCTTGTCGGAAAACTAGTGACGCCACTCACGTGGCCCACTTGTTTTTTAATGAGATTGTCAGATTACACGGGTTGCCAACAACTATCCTATCAGACAGAGACGTGAAGTTCACGGGACATTTTTGGCGTACCTAATGGAAAAAAATGAACACCCAATTAAGCTACAATTCTGCTTATCACCCGCAAACCGACGGGCAGGCAGAGGTTGTGAACAGAAGTTTGGGAAATCTGTTACGCAGCTTAGTCGGGGAGAATTCTCGGATGTGGGACCGAGTGCTAGCGTAAGCAGAGTTTGCTTACAACGATTCGCCAAATCGTAGCACGGGTCTCAGTCCCTTTCAGATCCTATATGGCATGCACCCTCGTGGAGTGCATGAACTTCGGGATCTTGGTTTACAGGAACGACGGAGTGCGGATGGAGAAGATTTTGCTAATGCAATGAGGGATTTACATGAATAGGTGAAAGCAAAATTACAGGACAGCAGCTCAAAATATAAGGAACATGCAGATCTAAGAAGAAGAGAAGTTCATTTTGAGGTAGGGGACGAAGTTCTGGTACACCTGCGTAAGGAACGCTTCCCTAAGGGTACGTACAATAAACTGAAGTACAAGAAGATAGGGCCTTGTAAGATCTTGCGAAATTTTTCAGGGAATGCCTACGAAATACAACTACCACCTGGAGTAGGCATATCACCTATCTTCAATGTGGTAGATCTGTTTCCGTATACAGGCGATCTGTTGGAGGAAAAGAAGGATGAACCCGGACAATCCACGTGGAACACCCAGGAAGACAGAGAAACTTGGAAAAGACAAATGCCTTATGTCCAACCTCCTTAGATCGAAGGCATCCTCGAAACTCAAGTAGTTAGGCGTACTCGGCGGAAAAATTATTTTCAGTACCTGGTCAAGTGGAAGAACCGTCCGATTGAGGATAGCTCATGGCTTGACGCCAGGCAGATTGAATGAACAGGAACATCGGTAAAGGAGCTCATGAACCGGAGTCATGATCTCTTTTCACCCCCGGAGCCTGATGCAGGAGCATCCAGCTCACCGTAATTGGGCAGAAAGAATTCCAACCAGGTTCAAAAGCTAGTGATCGATTGGACTGTTAAATTCTTATGGAAATAATTTTTCTTTTATTTTATTTTACAAAGTCAGTAAATTTAGACATCTCTTTTTATTTTCATTTAGGATGGCTGTGGCTCAATTGTTAGTTAGGGAGTAGTCCATGTAATTAGGGAAATAAGAGCCAACTGTTCCTACAAGTCTTGGAATACCAAATGAATATAGTTGTTAACGAAAGTTGGAATTTTGTAACCATATTCTATATCAGTTGGATTAACTGTAAACACCAACTGAAAATAGAGAACTATAAATTCAAATCAAATGCAACAGAATGGGGTCAGTTCAGTAGAGGAGAGTTGAGTTAATTAAGAAGAAAAAGAAATAGAAACAGTCAGAGCATTCAAACAGAAAGCCATTGTCCATCTACACCATCTGTATAAGTGATTAGTTAAGTGCATTTACATTTTTACTGTCTGTTAAATTACTGTACAAATAATATTCATTAATTTGTTATTGCAACTATGCAAACATGAGTCAGAGTCCAATATTAAGCAAGCAGACGAAGTCACAGTGATTCACAGTTACAAAACCAACAGTCATCGATTCATTCTCGCACGCGGTTGAACAAGAGTATCAGCATACAACATTCAGACAACGAAGACAGGGAATTCGCATATGAACATTCACAATTTTTCCAGCGTTCGACGACATAAAGACCAACTAACAATCCAGAATCCAAATGCGCAGAGGTAACTAAAAATTACACATTCTCTTTTATATTCAAAGTTTCATTTGAATCATCGAAGGACTGAATTTACAGTAACCATTGGTAGAGCCAAACAACATTACGAAAGGCAAAGTCCATCAATACATAAACAGAGCCGAGTACAACTGATAGTCGGAAAAGCTTGTAAATTAGAAAAACCCAGAATCAGGGTTTGAACAAAAACAAATGACCAGTGGTTCCAAACTATTATACATTTCATATAGGAGCAACAAAACACAACTACAGTTGAACAAAACGCACATAGTGACCAAGGAACCAGACCAGGAGATGGGTCTTTAATAGCAATCGAGACTGCAGCCAAATATTGGGGTTTCAGGCCTACCCAGAAAGAGAAACGACCGAACAACTAAGCGCTGGAAGACACACCGCCCAGGTCACCAACAGAGACCTGCAAAGACACAAATGCGTCTGCATTAGAACGGACATTATAAAGCAAATTCAAGGGAATTGTGAATAACTGTAGGAAGATAAGAAAACCCAAAGAGATTTACCTGGAAAGCATGCCGAATACAGTTGCATGACAACCTGAACGAGACCGAGAGACTGTCGACCAAAGGAACGAATTGGGTTAGTTCCGTGACGAGAGGGTAAGATATATTGAAGCAGGGACGAGAGAAGTTACCTTTTTTTCCAAACAGGAGACGTGTGCCGAGAAGTCCTGTGCTTGCAAGCCAATACAACACCGCACCGTGAGAAAGCCGAATAACCACAAGCAAATAATACCCAGACAGAATTCGAACCAGAGACATCAAAGAACCAGAAGAAGTACAACAAATATACAGTGACTGCCATTGACGGCTACGAAAGAACCCGAGCAAGAATCATAATCTATATACAGACAACAGGTATAATAACCATAACCAAAAACGAGCAATATACTCAAGAACCCACGCATGCAAGGGAAAGAGAAATAGCAAAACCACTTACTGAAGTTAAGCCACGGAACCAGGCCGAGTAGCCTTCACAATAAAAAACCGTTGCCATTAAACGTATAAACTGGTTAACCAGAGGTGGATTCAGGTTCTCAGATAGCACCAGGAGCCGAACATACCCACAGCTTAACGCACACAGTATTCTGTTTCAGAGGCCAACAAACCCTCGGCCATAGCAGAATGCCTCAGAGCAAAAAGCACCAAAGAACAATCGAGAGAATGTCGTGAAGAGTTAGGGTTAAGGCGCGTAAGGTGGACAGGAGCCATTTCGAGGCAGCGTACAAACATTTACTCCCCGCATTAAATTTCTCCAACTACCAACTTCACAAAACCCCGCGGACAGAGATATTTGTTCGCCACGTAATCCTTCCAAATCACACATAAAAAGTGCAAAGTGCATGCCAAGTGGGTTGGGTCCCATCAAAATGTATGAGGTTATTTATTCCATAAGTATTCAAAATTTCCATGCAATGGAAAACACTCTTGAGAGTTATACCTGTATCTAGAGTTGCAGCTTCAATGGTTGTCACAAGGTGGTGACATTTCATGTTTAGATGTTTGATATACCTCAAGCCTTTTGGAGCATTCTCCAAACTCCCTTTGGCTATATCTCAATCCCTAGTACTTTGGTCTTTCCTCAACCCACCCTCAACCATAATCGGATCAGTAATGCCTTGACCATTTTTGCCAAGACCTCCACCTTCATATCCCATCTTGGAAATAAACTTCATACCTATGCCCTTGGTATGTTGCTCGAACACTGCAAAAGAGTTATTATGCATGAAAATGGAAGGTGTAGAATTTGAGACACTGATTACCTCTTTAAATGTGTCATGCATCCTTTTAGCTTTAGATGATGACGATGATGGCCAACTTGTAGATGACTCTAGCCACCCACTCTTTTCCATTGGATTATGTTGTTCTTCTTGAAGATGTTTGCAAAAAGCACATGCAACATCTTCCACATATAGTCCAAAAACACTATTTGAACCATGACCATACACTAGCCTCATCTTGGAGGTTTCCCTTACTGCTGCAGGAGTAGAGCTTTCTGCAACTTGCTCATCAAAAACTTGCTGCAAAACCAAGCACATGTGTCTCTTCTCCTCTTCAGCCATCTCCAACATCCTTCTCAATTCTACATTCTCTATTCGAAGAGCCAAATTCTGCTCCTCTAGCTCTTGGAGATTTTTTTTGTTGCCCATCTTGCAACTTGGTCAAGTGGAGCTCTGATACCAAACTGATTTAAAATTGGATTTAAGTAATTTCTTCCTCTTTTCCAAAATCGAATAAACAAAACTTAGGACGGTGTCAATGCTTTGCAAATTTAAAATTGGGTCTTATAATAGCAGGTTTATTCAATGTCTCTTCAAATCATGAGATAGTCTCCATGTGTCGTTGAGCCATGAAAGCATAAAGACGAGCAAGACATTTGGCAAAAGGAAGAGAAAGACATTTGGCAAAAACCCATTGGCCAATAAGAATTTCAAATTTTTGGATCAATCCGGAGATGCCATGTGGCACCCTGCCATTGACCAAAAATGTCCAGTTCCTTGTCAATTTTTGCCAAATTTTCCCTGTTTGGGAATTCGATCAAAACACGATATTGGGAACATATAATATCAGTTTTGAATTAAACAAGTTGCCTTAGTACATGTTTCGAGATTTTTTAACACTTTGAATTTTTAACATAAATTTGATCCCTTGATCCATTAAACTCTAAATGAAGTCTAAATAACTTATTATCAGGCCTCATATATGAAGTTAAAGTTAGGTGCTACCTATAAGCATATGTGTCCTCATTGATGTTGAAAATTATTATAAAATATTGATTGATTTGGGTGGAACCTTTGAGTTCATTTTTTAAGGTCAAGATGGATGATGATGTAACTAGAAAGAGGTAGCAGATGAAGCAGGTTTCAAAATTGTATCGGGAAATGATAGTCATGAATATTGCAAGTAATTTCATAAGTTGAAAATAAAAAATAAAAACAATTAAACAAGACAAAAATTTAAAAATATTAAAAAATTAATATCAATAAATATAGGATGGGGGAGAAAACTGATTGTTCGGTAATTAATGTTTTGAATGCAAAGGAATTCTAGACAAAAGAAAGTTCATATTTAAAGCCCGGTAGCCGCGGTTTTGGGCGCGGAGCATAGCAATAGGAAGCCGTTGATTATCAGCACCCTCTATTTAAGGCCGTCCTATGTCACAAGTGATAAGGAGTTTCACCGAAAGCTTCGAACGGTAGGTTTCGCTGAAGCTTATCAGGGGTTTCATCAGAGCTTCTCATGGTTTAGTCGAAGCTTCTCTGGCCACGACCCATTAGTAGATTCATTACATATTTTATAGGGAAGGATTTTTATTTCAATTTAAGGTACATAAGTATCTGTTGATTTTTTATTTTTTTATTTATTTTTTATTATTTAATTAACCGCTTAAATTAATTTTTAGGGAATATGTTTTGTTCTGCACACATTTATTTGGATGTTTATTAATCGTTATAATATAAATGTTTATTAACTGTTGTAATGTAATGTAGTGTAGTGTGTTACAAAGTTTGTTAAGTTGCAATGAGTTACAAGTTTGTTAGGTTGCATTGACTTTTAATAAATTAAAAAAAATAGATTATTCCAATTTTAATATGTTCCTCCATAATAAGTTCTTCATTATTATTTATAACATTCGTTTATATATAAGCACATTTTATTTAGCAAAATGGTCCATCACTTTTAATAAATTAAAAAAATTAGATGCATGTGAGATGGCTCCCCATCCACAAATTTCTTAGAGATTTGAGATTATTCCAATTCTAATAAGTTCTTCATTATTATTTATACCATTCTTTTATATGTATGCAAATTTTATTTAGCAAAATGTTCCATTTTACAATAAGATGTGTAATTCTTTTTCTGTCAAGTTAAAACTAACACATAACTCTTTTTACATGGTTAATCAAATAAATGCATGCATTGGTAAGCCATTCTTCATGTTACAACAATATTTTTTTTATTATATTTATAAACCTTAAGCTATATCAACCACAGTAATATTTTTAATGTGTTTGTACTAATAAGTATTAAACAACCCTTCCAAACATCGAAAGAGATCAAAACAACCCTGAAATTTAACGTTAAAGTGAATATATTTTTACTAAAATACAAATTTTAAAACTTCCATAAAACAACCCTGAAATTTAACGTTAAAGTGAATATATTTTTACTAAAATACAAATTTTAAAACTTCCATAAAACAACCCTGAAATTTAACGTTAAAGTGAATATATTTTTACTAAAATACAAATTTTAAAACTTC
>APFE030627506.1:0-12255 GCA_000404065.3 Pinus taeda
TACTCTCCATACACATACTATGAGTTCATAGACCTCTTCATCCATCCAGCTATGTCTCTATTCTTGACCTCACCCCCTCCAAGACTGACTGATGAGATGCAGAGGATTCTGCAGCTATCCAGTGCATACAGTATAGGGGATTGGTACTTTTACCAACACTATACTGTGATATATATGGGTGTGAGTTGTGCCCATACAGATTGCCCAGGTATGTGCCTATGAGACTGTTTGCCTTAGAATATTTCAGGCAATTTGGCAATACCGATATGGTGCACTTTGTAGGCAGGGGCCAGAAGGCACAGCTTAAGGTAAGAAATCAACTGGGCCACTTTGTCTTAAACAAAAGAGAAGGATGGACAGATGCTGACAGGAAACTAGAAGGCCTTGGCCTAAAAAAAAGCTTCCTTTGGAAGCCCTATGCAGAGATACAAGCTCTCCAGTTATGAACATGAGAGCATGCCCTACATTGAAAGACATGCCAACCAACCAAAATGGAGAAGGAACACATTGGAAGAGCCAATCACTCCAGAAGAACTAGTTGAAAGAGCTAGAAGGCATTTATTGAAAATGGCTGACTTAGAATCTCCTTCTCAGGTACTTTACCAAAGCCTCAAGCAGGAGCAGTTGCTTCATCTTCTACAACACATCAAGAGGCAGTGCAAACCACAGACCAAGAGCAGAGCAAGGGCAAAGAAAAGGTTATGGAAGAGCCACATGACCAACAGGATCAAGATCAGCAACCCCAACAAGAACAACAACAAAAGTACCAACAGGGTCAGGAGAAACAAACAGCAGAGGCCCCAATGGCCACCAAAGAACAGCCAGTGCAAATGGCACCACCAAGGCAGGATTCGAGGATTGACTCTTCCATCCTCCAGACCCCTCAAAGGGAGGATGAAGGCAGAAAAAGAGAAAGGGAAACTCCCCTTACCTCATCACCACAGAAAAGACAGAGATTAAATCCCTTCTCAGAAGAGGAAATGCCAAGCATGGAAGCTTCAGCCAGCTCCTTGCAACAGGAGCAAGACAAGGCAACATTAGGAGAAGTGAGCTCCTCGGGACAGAGGAAGGGAGGAGAAACAAGTATTAAACAACAGTTCAAAGATATTAAGAGAAGGAGTGAACCAATAAAGATTCAACTCTACAATCACCTGCTGAACATGGCTCCTATAAACCAACAAAGGCTCATGTCTGCCTTTGATACACAGGAGGGGAAAATGGTCATGAGCCATTTCACATCAACAGTGCAGCAACAACAATCAGCTGCAGAATACATGAGGACCAATCTGGAGGTCCTATCAAAAGACATCCATCCAATGGATCAGATTGAGCTCCATAAACAGACGGGTGAGATGGTCTATGCCACCTTGGCTAACAAAACCCTGGTTAACTACAGGATGCAAAATAGCCTGAACAATACTGCTGCACAGCTTGAGTTGGAAAGGGCTTCCTCTCAAGCTAAGGATAACAGAATCAGAGCACTGGAAGAAATTATAGTAGAGTTTGGGCATGATCCCAAAGATGTTAAAGCAGTGAAAGAAGTCCTCAGGCTAAGGGATGCTGATATGGCAGCAATGAAAAAGAAATTAAAAATCCCACCAACTCTTTACCCACAAACAGAAGAGGTTGCCCAGCAGAGGCAAGAAAAGGATGCAGCTTCCCTACTAATGACATTATACAAGGAGCTCATCCAAACTCAAGAAAAGCTGCAGGAGTCAGAGGCCACATTAGAAGCAGCATTGCAGCAGAAGGAGGCAGGGCAAACTTCACAGTCACCTCCAGAAAAAATAAACCTTGAGGAAACCCCTCAAGACACTGCCCCTCCCAGCCAACAAGTGCAGCAAGAAGCCCCAGACACTTCAGCACCAACTACCTCAACACCAACAACAGAGTAGGCTAAAAGCCTGGACATGCAGAAGCTGAGGAAAGAAATTCAGGTACTGGAGTCCCAGATGTCTGAGCTGAGCCAAGCCCAGGACAATCTGGCAAAAATAAATGAAAAATATGATAAGTCAAAACAAAATGTGGCAGAAAGAGAGAGGGAGGTAAAGGCCCTCAAGAAGAGGATTGCTGAGCTAGAAAAGGAGCTCACACTAGGATTGCTGAGCTAGAAAAGGAGTTACAGCAGAGCTTAAGAGGGTCATCTGGGGCAATATTGGCCAATCTATAACAGACCAGTGGGAGTATATTGAGGCCATATATGAGCAAGTAGCACTCATTGGAAGAGCACACAAATGAATGCAAAGGGAAAGGGCATCTCTAGGCAGCATGCCTGAGATTGCCACTAAGATGATAGATGTGTTGAACTACAGGACAAGCTCCCAGTTGATAAGAATGGGGATTGGAAATAGGACTGAGACCATCTCCCTAATCAGAAGAGTCCTGACACTAAGAAACCTGATTCAGACCCTGGAAAGAAGAACCCAGGACATGCAAGCAGATATTAATAAATTTCAGAACAGGTTTATGGCTTTACAGAACAGGGGGCTCCCCAGCCCATTGGATCCATCAGGAAAGTTACTCTCCCATGAGAAGTATGCTAAGAGAGTAAGAAATTTTGCATCAACTCAGATTTCTGAGGCATCTAGTGCATCAACGGAAGCAGGCCTAGTAACAGGGAAGGTTCTTTTTGATAGAGTAGATAATCTATTTTTTATTAGGAATGAAATTGCACATTTATTTGATGAGCCTCCTCATTTTTATAAATATACAGAGGTTGATGAGACCATGGGGTCAATTTTGAAACATCAGTTGCCTTCATCAGAGACATGGGAAGAATTGATACGATTACTGTTAAACCAAAGTCAGTAATTGTGATTTTGCCTTTGAAAATATTTTGAACCTCATACACAGCAGGACAAAGACACATCAGCAGGTATGCAGACAAAGGCTGAGCCAACTCAGCACAGGTACTCGGCCACAACAGCAGCATCAGCAGTCACAGGTGACAAGGCCGAGAAGACATAGGAAGTTACAGCTGCACAGACACGTCATTCAGCGGTTATATCAAAGCGCTCAACCGACTCCGTGAGCCCCAAAGGTCAAGATTTTTCTGACAGGAGTTAAGAGCCTTTATAGTTCATTAAAGATTGTAATAACTTCTCATCTGCAAGCCCTGTACGAGTGAAAGAAGATATTTTTCCTCTCAGATGACTCAATGCCTGAGATATTTTGTAATAGACTTCTATATATTCCCCCTCCCATTTGTTAGTAGAGGTTGGACTCTGGATGTAAGAAATCTCTTGATATCTATTATGTTCCTATTCTATTGTAAATCTTCAGACAACTAATACAAAGGATGATGGGATTTCCAAAGCGTTGTGTCTCTTGATGTCTCGCTGGTGTATGGCTAATATTGCAGGATTCCTGCTTGTTTCATTGCTCAATAAGTTTTCTTGTTTCTCTCTGTTATATGTTTGTTATCTTTCATATATCATTCATGTTTTCCATATTTTAAATATCTAAATAGCAAGGAAAAAGAATAGTCTCAGGATTTAATCACAGATTACCCTGAGCTCAATCTAAGCTATTATAAATGTTTTCTTCAGTTATGGTAATGAAAGTGTAATTCTTAAATGCTACCTTTCACAGTATATCATCACAGTGATCTATTGTTTCAGGAATTCAGGTAATGCTCCTAAGTAATAGGTCCCTTTCTCACATCCTAGCTCAGTGAAGAATTCTTAACTACTCTCTACTGGTTGATTCTCACTCCACCCTCACAATTTACAGTTTGTTTTATGAAATACATACAGGCCCTGTAATTCCAGCTGCACTTAAACCAGGATCTCAAGGAAACAACAGCCATAGACCCCATTTCCCAATGGATTAATTTACCTGCAGATAACATTTCAAAACTATCAGAAAACATCCCCCAACCAAACACAAAAAACAAACAAACCTTTACTTCATAACTAGCCTAAAACTCCATTAAAACAGTGACAAACCTTACAGAGAGAGCCCTCTCTGATTACAGCTGGGCTAGAAGCTGTAGTCCAAAGATTGGTTAGTGGTTACCCCGGCCGTATTCCCTTGGGAGTCATAGGGAACAACCTGGGTGATAACAGCTGGAAAAGATACACACTAGCCAGAATCCTGCAGATATGTTAACAAAAGTTGTAACTAGGGAGAAACTGATAATTTGCTCAGTTTCAATTGGTCTTCAAGTATGATGAAGAAGATGAGAAACAGCTAGGTCCAAAGTGGAGTCATTGTCCAGCAAATGAAGCAGCGGTGGAGTTGCCATAATCAGTCTCCAAGTGGGAGATTGTTAGGTGTGGAGCCTGATTATCTTTTGTCTTCAAAGGTATCACCACATTGGACCCCAGTTCGTGACTGCCCGTAAAATATTCACTGCAAGGGAGGTTCAGGGGTGTGGCTACGACCTTTGGGATCCCCCCTGGTGGGGTGATCAGGGGCATCGCCCTCGAAGCTAAGAATAGATGTAAAATTTCCTTGTAAAATGTTGTAATTTCGTAGTCAATTTGGGCCGTTCATTAGGCGAAGATCTGACGGTAGAATTTATGTTTAATTTAGGGTTTTTTTCCCTAGAAGGAAACCCCTAGCTATATATGAGGGAAACATATTGCGTCTATTCAAATCTGTATTCTGAGTGAGGAAGAGAGAGGAGATTGAGAGCGAAGAGGGAATTAAGTGGATCTACTGTAGGTTGTATCTCTTCAGTTTGTTGGATAATATAAAAAGAAGGACTGGTTGTTTCTCCGTGGATGTAGCCCAAACTGGGTGAACCACATATATCTGTGTCTCTCTTATTTTATGTGTTTTCTGTGTTTATATTTCTGCAATATTTTATGTGTTTCATTGCTCTGTAATATATAATTCTTTAACATAGAGGTCTCAGAATTCATCAATTGAAGAATTTATAAGAAGATAAGAGATTTGTGGGTTTTCCTCTCAAATGGAGAGGTTTTCGCCCTAACTTGCAGCCTACATTCAATGTTCTTGTTCCTTCTTGTTTTGGTAGTTGTTTGATGATATACAAACATAATAATAAGTAAAGAAACTATTAAGTAAGAAAATGTGAAAATAGATCACAAGCAATTATCAAGAAAAGAGAAATCACTCTAATCATTGTCCTATAGATTTCTCAACATGGTATCAGAGCTAAGGTTGACTAAGGTTATTATGAAGATCTCTACGACACTAAAGAAATTTCTAAAGAAGTGTTAAAATGTAGCAAGTCATCTCAAGAAGGTCTTCAAAGAAGTATGGAATCTTTTATTTACTCCAAAGAAGGAAGTAATCAAGACAAAGGACCAAGGACAACCCCCATATTTTTATCTTGGTTTGATTTCTTCATGATCTACACCAAATATTCTCAATATCATGCACAGTAAATACATTAAGCACACAAGATATGACGATCATCTCTAACCTTCCTAAGAACTTATTAAAGATAAGAAATATATTATTAAGTGCAAAAGGAGAGGTTAAATTTGCCTAGGAAAGGTTGGATGGGTGTCCTCAATTGTATGTACTAAAGTATGTTCATATGTGGATATTACCATTTAACGGTATTTCTCCTTCAATGAAGCAATGGGGTGATAAAAAAAGAACCAATCTACCTAGCATAATATTGAGTAAATACACTTGAAAGCATTTACTTCCTTGTTAGAAACTACATAAGGTACTATATCAAAGTTTTATCCAGTATTTTTTGCGGCCTAAGATGGAATATTGTTAGAAGTTTAATCTTCAAGATTTGTATTTTGTGAATGTGGGTTATATGTACAGTGTGCCATACACAGTCCTTCCTTCTAGTGCCAATTCTATTGAGAGGGATTGAATTTCAAATGCTCAATAATAGGGTTATTCTGTAGGGGATTAGATTTCAAATGCTTAATAGTAGGGATTAAACCCAAGGAATAGGCCCAATTAGACTTTTTCCTATTTGGTGTGGAATAATCCTCTAGGTTATGGCCCAACAACCTTTCAATTGGATTTAGTAATTTATTGGATTTATCCTTTTTGTTTTTGTTGTTTTATATTTTCTAGGTTTATTTGTGTGTAGAAGGGAAATGATCTAATACACATTAAAGAAACATGTGCTAAAGGATAATCTATTTCAATAGTAAATGAAGTTATCTAAGATTATCGGTCCACAAAAAGAAATAATTCTACCTTGAAGTTTACAAATCAAAAAAATTAAGAAAGACTTATGAATAGAGGAATAAATTTAAACATGAGATAAATAGAAATAATCCCATAATATTTAAACTATTGATACCAACACTTATTTCTTGAAATTCTAGAGTTTAATCAAAGATAAAAAGTAATCGTAATTACATTTTAAATGCTAACAAGTATCACCCAACATAAGATTAACATATTATCAGAGCTCGACATGGCACCAGCACATGCAAACTTCACAGTGCATGGTCGAAACATCTCGAAACCTAAACGGCAAGTTGTGCCATTGATGCCCACCCTTTCTCCTGCAGTTTGTCTCACAACTAGTCCCGGAGTGTGGTATGCCTACCCTCCCTGTTGGCTCTAGACTCGAGTTACTTTTCCTCAGCTGGAGAATAAGCCCGGATCTGGACATGCAGCCGCAGACAACCTATTCATCCCTGAGGACAACCCTGTCTCAGCTATTATATCGCAGACTGGTGACGCCATCAAGGGTAGGGAATCTCGAGAGAGCGCCTCCAAGGCCAAAAGGAGGGACGAGGGTTTGAAGAAACATGATCTCAAGGATAAGGGGTCTGTCTGGGCCGATTTGAAGTCTCCCGAAGATGGAAATGGGCACAATACAGTGGATCTGTGCTTCAAGGACGTCGTTAACTACCTTATGGAACATGCAAACATCCAGGGGAAGCCAGATCTGATCAAGATCTGGAGGATCCGTAATCGCACTATAGATATGGTGCGCATTGCAACCGCATGGACTCTGATATGGATAAACTCTCCTCAATCAGAGAACTATACAGCAGAATGTCTTCTGGAATAGGCAAGTAGCCCTCATAAAATCCATATCTGGGGGCACACAACTGTCAAGATACCCCTATGTCTTGTTTCCAGGGCCAAAAACGAAGAGGAACACCAATCAGGCAAACAGAACAGCAATGATCTAGGGTTTGAGATCTGGACGAACCGGACAACAGATCGGGGGCAAACTCAGTTGGACTTAAACCCTAGAGAGGTGGATTTCATACAACTCTTCATTAAAGCACCGGAAGGCAGACATTACTGCTTAAGGTTATGGAAGGGTAGCAGCATCCAGGATCTACGGAACAAAATACAAAACCTACTTGGCATACCAGAACAGGGGCAAAATTTGTTCTACACGGGACACAGCCTACAGGACAACTACACCCTCCAAGATTACAACATAACCACAGATTCGACCATCATCATCAACCTTCGTCTGAGAGGTGGATGTTCTGGAACCAGCTCAAAAAACACAAACTCCAAGAACACAGGCTCTTTCAAGAATGTTGTCAAGGGTAAAGGGAAAGCGCAAGCCAATACTGCAACAGCCCCTGTACTTCCCAGGCCTTACATTGTTGAACAAAAAACTGAGAATCATGCGCTCACCATTGCAATGCCTGAGGTAAATGCTATGTACTCAAATCTATATTCCAACTCAGTTATTTGTAGATTCAACGGGTATTGGCCCAAATCTAGCGACCTGCACCACTGGATCCATACTACTTGGACACCAAACTGCAAAATTTACTTATGCCCAAAAGGTTTTTTTATTGTAAGATTCAACACAAAACAGGAAAAGGAATACATCCTTAATAAGGGGCCATGGTTCTGGGGCAATGCAGGGCTCTTCATCACCCCATGGTTTCCAGATTTCGACGCCAATACAATGGTGGTATCAAAGATGTCAGTCTGGGTTAGGTTGCACAACCTTCCACTACACTTCTGGGACCACAAGGTTTTAATCGCAATAGGGAATACCCTGGGGAAATTTCTAAAGATTGATGAAGACAGACTCACAAGGGGAATATTTACCTTTTCCAGAATATGTGTTGAAGTCTCAGCCAGGGACTACCAGAAAGTATAACATTGAACTTTAATAACACTCAATGGATACAATCTTTGGATTACGAAAATACAGCATTCTGATGCCGAGGATGCCTACAAACGGGCCACCTTCATAATGCGTGTCCAGAGGCAAAAAACATCCCCAATTAGAACAAGAAGCAACAGAGGAAGCCTAAAGGATGGAAAAATACAGAGCCACTGGAAGAAGAAGAAGACACTACAGACACTACAGAAGACAAAGCAGAAAAGGATGAACAAAAAGTCTAGCACAACATGCAAAAGAAAGAGGAAGTCCCCAGTAACCCATTGCAGGAACACGATTCCCAGACAACAGGAAAGGAAATAATTGGCAACAAGAGAACTCGTGAATCAGAAGGATTTGAGTCGGACAAGGACTCTCCCATAACTATAACAGAAAATCAGCTCTCCATTGTAACTACTACCCCCAACTCTAGGGGATAGCATAAGGTAGAGAAAAAGAAAGGGAGAAAATAATAGTTTTTTCATTTTTTTTATTTTTTTTTTCTTCTGTAAAAACAGGAACAGTGTTTCTGCATATGCTCTTTATCATTTACAAAATGTAATTTTATCTTATGAATAAAATTACGACTTTTTTCTATGGGAAAAAAAAGTATCACCCAACATTTTAAATTGCTTGCAAAAAAATCCAAAATACAAGAAAAAATGCACTGGAACTCAAAAAATTGCCTTAACTCTTGAAGAGCTTCTGAATTATGCTTCAAAACAATCTTAAACTACAATAATCCAAAATTTATTCTACCATCCAAAGACCCTACACAAGAGATCATTACCTCTATTTGTTAAATTCATAATGACTAAAAAGTAGACTTGAAATAACACAAAATTGAAAATAATTGAACATTTTTTACAAGTCAAAATGACTCATGCGAACTAGGTGACACAAGGTTTGCATGGTCACCGCTACATTGTGTAATGCAATCATCACACATGTTATTGTAAGGAAACTTGTGTTCATCCATCATAATACTAAGGGTTTCCTAATTTCCTTTGATGTGTTGGATAAATTTTGATGTCTTTGGAACTAGTTGCTCAAGTATATCAGACATCTTGACTTAAGTAATCAAAAAAAATTGTAAGTGGCCATGCTCAACTATAGATATCCCTTTGATGTCTGCTTCATTTTTCTCAGTGACTGGTTGGAATTCTAACATCATTTCTTCAATTCATCAAAAATTATTTGGGGATCTTAAACTTGGTATCTACATTCAAACATCACCTAATTAATCTTCTCCCATGATTTCTAGCATGTAAACTACTCCCCCTCCATCTGAATTCTAGGCTCAACGGCTAGATTCACCCAAAATTGAACTATCGACACTACATTATTACTATGTTATCAATGGTCAAAACCTTGATGTCATGGTCTTCCTCTCCTCGAACTTTCTAAATCTCCTTGATGTATTCAATTTGAGTTAGGAACTTTGCACCTCTTTCACTCATTGAATAACTTTGTGCATCACGAAAGGTTGTAATATTTCTTCTTGAAAATATGCTACCTTTTGCAAAAATGTGTCTCTTTCTTGCTTATGCTTGGTGTGATCTCCAAAAAATATACTATAAAGTAAGAGACAACCCTTGTGTCAATAAGGGAATTTTAGAGTCAAAAATGAGCCTCAAAACAAAAATTACACTAACAAAATTAAATTTAAAAGTACTAAGATTCAAAATGGCATCCCTAGGGCTAAATATTTTGGAGGGAAAAAGAAAAGTATTTTTCTTAATTTTATTTTCAACTTATCTTCTTAGGTGGTATTTTCAAAAAAATGATGTGTGTCTACTTAGAAGCCTACAGAGAGGGTACTCATTGGATGTGGAATATAATTATGCATCCAATAGGTGTATACACTTGACATTTGATTAAACCTGTAAGGAGATAAGTTGAAAATACATCAAAATGTAGTTTCCTTACTTTTTCTTTAGAAATTAATAAATTGTATTTTAGTGTTTTAAGTATTATTCTGTTATTTTCCTTAAGGGAGGCATTTTAGAACTTAAAATTCCCCTAATTATTTTTGTAATATTAGATTGGATGTTTGAGGAATGTTAATACCTTTATGCATATCCTCTAATTCTCTCTCTAATCTAGCAAAGAGCAACTTAGTCATCCTATCGCTTAGCAAAAAAAAGTATATGATGACTTATCAACTCTGGAAGTGAAATTGCTTTTTGATCTGGAGTTTACTGCGCTACTCAACGTTGTGCCTCCCGCATGCGCCCATTGACTGCGACTGCCATCGGCCGTCTAGGCCTCGGCCCAGCCATGGATCCTCCGGATCCCCCCTTGGAAGGATTGGACCAGCAAAATGCCTTCTCAGCCTTGGTGAAATCGCTCCCTCTGCAACGCCCCAGACCTGCCCTATCAAAATTTGTGAAAAAATTGGATGGGATTAAAGAGGTTCAATTGCCTCCAGTCTTGCTCCGCATGGCCGCTTTGTCTCTTGCTGAAAATGGCCTCATTGGCCAATTCACAGGCCTCTGGCCTTCTCCCCGAACCATTCAAAGATGGGTTGAAAGAAACTGGACTGATAAAATTCAAGGGAAGATCTCCATAAGGTTTTGTGGGAAAGAATATTTCACATTCCACTTCAAATCTAAAGAGGATAAGGACCTAATTTTCAGAAATGGGCCCTATTTTATGGATTCCAGGGGCCTATACCTGAATAAATGGACACCGGATTTTGATCCTGAACTGGATGTCCCCAACGCTGTCCCGGTCTGGGTTCGTCTTCCTCATCTCCCTCTCCACTGTTGGGGAGATGAATCTGTTCAAGCCATCGGGAACGCAGTTGGCAAATACATAGATCACAACGAACCGAAAGAAAACATGCAGACATGTACGAGGATTTGTGTCGAAGTGGATCTCGACAAAGGACTCCCTGAAGCGATAAAACTGAAAGTGGACGAATGGAGCCATATCCAGCAGCTCGACTACGAGCAAATTCCTTTTAAATGCAAGGTATGCCACGAATATGGCCACTTTTCCAATAGATGTCCTAATCTTGTTGTTGCAGAGAACGAAGATCAAGAAGGCCATTTGGAACCAATCAAAAAGAAGAAGTCTGCCCCTGCATCCAAAGCTCCACTGGAATATGATCCTCCTGTTCCCTCTTCTCCTCGCCCCTCCTCATCCTCCCCGCCCCTTCCTGCTCAACCCCCTCCTGATCCGTCCCTCCCTTCCTCTTCCAACGCCTTCTTTGTTTTATCTTCCCTCGACCCCCCTCCTGAGGGTCCCTCTCTGCTCCCCTTGATCCCCTCCGAACCTTCAAATCCTTCTCCCTCCCTGCTCCCCCTTTCACAGGCTTCTCTCGATCCCCCCTCTACCCAGGCTCACCAGAAGTTCGTCTAAAGATCATGGATCCTTTGGCGACTCTTTCAAGAAACCAGGTCCTGGAAGAAAATCGGCCAAGCAGCATAGAGACGAGAATGCTCAAAAAGACATAGCCATGGGTACCCAAACCCCTATAGAAGCTTTCATCCTGGGGCAACATGAGAAGGAGACAACAAAAGAGAGCCAAGCACCTCTCCGTAAACCAGTCACCCAATGATGAAAATGTTGTCTTGGAACGGCAGGGGTCTAGGGCACCCCTCAAAAGTATTAGCCCTCAGAGATCTTATTCATAGTGAAAAACCAGACATAATTTTGATTCAGGGGACAAAACTAGAGCAGCAAGAAATAAGAGGAATTATTGATCAGCAGAAACAATACAAAGGATGTATCAGTGACTCAAGAGGAGCCTCCGGTGGAATTGCCACCCTTTGGAATTGGTGGGCCCCAGTATTGCAGCAATAATGCTGCAACTCCTGGGACTCCCTTCTTTAATTTTATCAACCCGGTTGTTTGTAACAAACTTGGAAGCGGCGGTGTTGTATGCACAAGTACTAGCTCTTGCCGCAGTTGTCACTTGATCAGCTGGCACAAGTCCGCTAGGAGCTTAAGCCAACTTCTATGAGCTCTCAGAAGAAGCTTTTTAACTAATGGATGAAAGCTAACTCAAAGAAGGCTAATCTACTTGCAAAAAGAAACTGGAAAGTTGAAAGGAAACGTAAACCCTAGCAAACCCTATTTTTACCAACTAGCCCTACTGATGCAAGAAAGAGGATGCAAGCTACTGAAAGAGATGCCATTGACTTCTAAGAAGGTAAAATGCATGTGTCTAAGCTATTCTATAGTAACATCTAAAAAAAAAAAAAAAAAAA
>APFE030627506.1:28391-38457 GCA_000404065.3 Pinus taeda
ATAAACGTTCAAAATACAATCAAACAATAAAGAGAGGATATCATGGAATGGACATTGCAATTATAAAAAAATTGTTTAGTTGTCCATCAATGTCTTATCACACATTCCTAAAACATTTGCTTGCCCAAAATAATGATGAGGTGAAAGAATCACAACATTAAAAACCATAGGAATACTTACTAGAAACATTTCCAAAGTCGATGGTTGAAGTGCCTAAACGATCTCCAACAACAAATGAATCATATCCAAGACATGATCTCTATATTGTCTCCCCATCCTTTTTCCAATCACATTTCATTTAACTTGCCCACACCAGAGTCAAGTAACAATCAAATGAAGGAATTGACATTTTTTTTTTATCTTTTATATGTATAAAATTTGAATATAATTTGTTTTGGTAACATATTAATTCGTATTTAAAGCCTTCTTGTCATGAGAATGTATCAATCAAGTAGAACATCAGAAAAATTGACCTCAATGAGGTCCTCTAACAATTTCTACAATATCAATATTTGTCTTGCTATGATATCTTGGATAGAAAAAAGAACATATTTGCAAATGAAAAAGTCATATATTACTTATGTTCAAACTATGTGTATGGCGTATTCTTAGGTAACTTTTTAATATGTCCCTCTACCTTTACCAAAGCGGATTGTAGCTTGGTTAAACTCTTTATCCTTTCATTCAACATCAATTTTTGCAAGATAAATGTCAAACATTATTCATTCCCATTTCTCAACATGCTAGATATGATAAATTGAAAGTCGCATAAAAGAAAGAGAAAACCATTTTCTAACAAAAAAAAATAAACAAACAATGCCTCTAATAAAACTTCACACCTCGGAAATTGCTCCACCACATGCTCAGACTAAAGGTGATATTCTTTGAATCATCTTTAGGTCATATTTAATGAGATATTTGTATTTTTACCATGACTTCAATTTAGTACTAAAAGAAGTATATAAATCCAGGTTATTATTAGTGAACTTCAAGTATAATTCAAAAAAATAGTGTCTTTATAAGGTATGGAGAGAGAAACAACTTCATAACTAGGATTCTCTATTTTAGTTTGGTTTGAGTTGAGTTGGTATTTGAATATACAGTTTTCTCTAAAGAAGTGAAATAGAAAGATGAGAATCAAAATAACCCTGTGAATATTTAATTAATTCATATTATATATCTCTAAAATAGCCAGGTCATCCTTCTCTGCTATTTGAGAGAGATTTATTGGCATAGAATAATAATGAATTAACTATCAAACACAATGATGCAATATATTAACCAAGGAAAGAAAAATGACATGGCTTTGGTATTTGTGTGCTCGTAGGAAATCCAACAATGGTTGTGTTCTTTCTTTATCATGAAATAGTATTGAAGACAAATGTTGATTCAAAAATTGAACTCCGTTACCAATAGGAGATGGTCATGTTGGGTAAGGAAAGGATGAATTGAAGGGATCAAGGTCTAGCTCCAATACATAGTTATCCTTGTCACTACAAAATACAAAGTTGTCATCATTTGCTTATCCAGGTAAAAAGAAAAGTGAGTTTGTATTTGTGCACTTGTGACTGTATATGAAAAAGAGAGCACTAGTGGAAATCAAAGTGTGTTGTCCCATCATTCAACCTAATAGAAAACTTATATATTCATTTGTTGACTACAGTGGAAATCAAATGTAAAACCCACTCAACTTGATCTTTACATGACATATTCGTAATGAACTAGTACAATAGAAGCATGCTAAGTCATAAACAGGAGATGATAAAAAAAGAATAATGGAACATTATTTCCTACCACATAATTGGCATGAATAAACTTTCCACAGAATTCATCCAAAAAATGAGAATAACTTATGGAAAAATAACATACCATTAGTGTTTTGTACCCTCTTTAACACATGTAGCCCAGGGAAGTAGAGGAGGAGAAATGTAGTAGGATTCCAATTGTATAGGATATAAAAATAGAAATGTGGAAAAACACACTTGCTAATTCACGAAATCTCACTCTAAATAATAGAACATGTTGAGGATAGTAATGGTGAAAATAGATCATGTATTAAGATCAAACCCCTTATTAGTCATCAATTAGCAAGGTGGCTGGTAATTTTTACTCGTAAAAAAAAATATCATAATTAGTGTAATGACTATGTGGACCTTTTTGTGAATTTTTTTACATTTATATTATGGCATCCTTGCAGGAGAGTGTGATGAAAGTTCTCTAGGTTTGGTCAGACTGGTTTCTCCTTTCATATGCTTATGTGAATGGATGGAGAGCTACCTTTCTTTGGTTTGGAAATTTAGGTGTCCCTCCCTTTCATTCAATATATGGAAATTCCCCACCATTTAAGGACCTTGATAGTTCTAAATCAAATCTTACAGACATAACGTGACATGGATCTAGTCCAAATCAAGATGTTGCTATGGTGATTGGAGAGGGAAACTCAAGAATTGTTTAGTATTCCTCTTGTGGAGCCTAAAAGTTAGTGTAGGAAAAATGGTTTATCTATTTTTGATGGTAGGGAGGTAATGTTTTTTCGATTGCTTAGCTTAGAAGAAGAAGATAAGCATAAGAACCAAGATCAAGATGAGGATTTCAGGTATGGGTATAACTTTGCAATCAAAGGAAAGCATGCAAGAGAAACTGATGCTTATATACAATTGGGAGGGGGAAGGTGGAGCATGGGTGAAGAAAGAAAATCCATACTTTATGATGATAAGGACTATATATCATTATCATCATCTAGGAAAAATGTTCAGTAAGAATCATCTTTATGGTCATGGGTTGAGGAACGTGAATGAGTGGATGCCTCTTGTAGTGGAACTTTACCAAAAAAATGTTGGTGTCATGATGGTAATGTCACGTGATGTGCCCCCAAAAGTTCAAAAAATTCTAGACAATGTCAAGGAGAATTTCTTTCTCTACTCCTTAACTCATATTTTGCCCCATCCACGTTTTGATAGACCAATTATCAAGATCATAGAATGATCTTTTCTTTAATGAAGGGAATGTTGTTCATATCTCAAAATTTTGAGTATGAATTGGGGTTGAGTTTGAATGAGAGGATTTTTCTTAATACTGTTTAGACAAGGAAAAGAACCAAATTCAGAGTCCATTTGAATTATGATGCATGAAGCATAGTAACATAGTTGGTGAGCTTAATAGGGCCCATCCTTGTCATGATGTGTTACATTCAAATGGCATGAATACATGAATTTCAAAAGGCTGATATATGATATAAATCTTGGGAAATTTTGACCAAATAAATAACCCAAACCTGACACTTGAGATATGATATAAATCTTGGGAAATTTTAACCAAATACATAACCCAAACCTTAAACCTAGTAGTGTGAAATTCATTGTTTGAAGTGTGGCTACTGAATACAAATTTCTTAAATACTTTTAAAAATTAACATACAAATAATTTATAAAAGCATGGAATCAATCAAATGTCAAACCGGATAATAATTAAAGCGATAACCTGCAATGACAATCCAAAATCGAGAAGGCATATTGGATAAATGTTCAAGACTCATTGGGAACATCCTAATCCTATAGGCTGATCATCTAAAGAAACTAAAGATGTTACCTTGCCTAGGAAACATGGAATTTTAATGTATAAATGACAAAAAGGTAAATAATTAAAAATAAATATTAGAACCAATGCAAACAATGAATGATAAACAAAATGAAAATGGGGAAAAATGTTGCATGCCCACTCCATGACACTGCCATCTGCTTCCTTACTCGATGTTGTCCAAGACTAAGCAGGTCATTCCACTGGTGTCCACATCCTCATATCCACATTATAATTCATCCTCGTATCCACATACAACCTACATTGGTCATGCCCTTCCATAAAGAAAAAAAACAAAAGAAAATGAATGCTAAAAGCCTTTTTACTGGTCAATGGTTTAAAGATTTTGAAGCGTGTATTTAAAAAGAAGATTCTCGTACCAATATCCTTGCTTGCTTTGAAACTCTATTCAAATACATCACTTCCTCCAAAAACTTTTCATATCGTGGATTGTCATAATTCAAGTCATCAATTAAACAAAGTTCTATCATCTCTAGAGCAGAGGTGCTCTGAAGAAAGCAACCTAATACACTGGTTTCCCTATCATGAAATTCATTTATGTCTACATAAAACTATACATACAGAGATGAGAGTGTGGGGATCTGAGATGTCAAGGTATGGGATATTTTGAAAGTTCCTGCATTTCATTTCAAAACCAGAATAAGCCAACTCTCACTCATTTACAAGGTAGGAGACATAAATATTCATTATGAACATCATGGAAAAAAACCATGGAATAATTTTATGGTCTTTTCACATCTTATAGTAGGTTAACTTTTTTAATTTAGGTAGTGTAGATTTTCATTAAGGAATAGATATGAAACAAATTCCTTACTTGGTTTTGTTTCATATCTATTGGATATATTGAATTTTCAAACAGGACATAATAATAAACCAAAACATAATAGTCAACCTAAGCTCCATCAATATATGCTTTGTATAAAAAAAAAAAATATGCTATACTTTACAACTAAGTAGCAAATGCAAACATTCTTAAACGTTGAAACTTGTTCATTGCACATGTAAAAGAAAAGCAAAAAATTTGTTTTTACCAAGATAAAGATAAAGTTGTCACCCATTAACAAACATTGGAGATTAGGAAGCCTCTCGAACAAACAAATTGAGAAGACACATATTTCTTTAAGAAAAGGCACAACACATATGACCATCTCCTTTAATGATTTAAAGCTCCCCATCATCTCAATCAATATGTCCACAAAGAAATTGTATGCATTATCGGGATATGAGTCCATTTCCAGTACGGTCAAATTACTTCCACATTGCATATTGAGTCTCAAGATAGAGCATGAAAGCTCTTGAAATAGTATCCCATTCACTCTCAAATATTTTATCATGTATGCCCTTTCATACACATACAAGACAACCTGCATTTACAGTGGTTTATATTTTATCCACATACAACTTGCATTTACACTGGTTTCATTGTAAAGCATTAAAAGTAATAGTAAAATCTAGACTTACACGGTTGTAGTTTGAAGCAATGCAATTGAAGAGGCTTTGTCCATATCTGGCACATGTTTGATGCAAATTTAGTGATTCCTCTACTAAGGGCCACAAACATAGGGAGTGCAAAGAAGGTTGAATACTCACGATCAAATATTATTTATGGTTTAGCTAGTTGAGTGGGGCATCCAATCAAATTGGATGATCATACAACTAAGATTGAAAAGGGGTCATATGCAAGTGCTTTTAAATGATATCCCTTGGAAGCTTCAACATAGTACTCAATATCATCATATAAAGGACCACCCAAAAACAGACCATTTGATCCTGTCAAAGTTTGAAGAACCAAGTCACCCTTTTTCAGAAGACCATTGTTACTATCATTTTGAGCAATTATTTTAAAGTCAACACCGGGGATTGCTGGTAGCACTGACCCTGAATGTACTTTCCTAGGCACCGCACAAAACAAGGAATAGAAGGTTGGCACCCATCAGTTTTTACAGCAACGTGTCGACTTCTTGGATAAAACAAGACCTTTTCAAAACTATTTTTATCACTAGAATTCCTTTTATCTCTCGGAACAAAGACCATTTCATCTTCAATATTGGCCCAGTGAATGTATTGATATACAACAATGTTTTCTGGCCCATTAGCACTTGAAACAAGTTTGAAATTAGTGATCATATCTATAAATGCACCCTCCTTTTGTCATATATCTACAATAATGCTTCAAGACAACTCATTTGCTTTGGGATAAGAACTTGAATCAACATGTATTTCACCACTCAGTAATATATAGGCTTATGGTTCAATATATTGAATTCTAATGAAGGCATTCCAAAGAAAATGCACGTTCAAGAAATGAAGCTTATGCACACAAGAAGCTTCTAAGCAAATTTGCTACCATCCTTTCTCAATCAACAAATTCATTGGTTCTTTGTTTGGTTGTATGATGTAAGAAGCCACAGGATGAATAGACATAATACGCAACCAATAGGATAAACACTATCTATGAATGATCAGAAATACCAACATTGACATGAATAACCTTTCTCTCCAAACACTAGTCATCATCCCAATCTAACAAATTAGATGAAGGTCCATGTTTTACCTCAAGATGCAATGCACCAGGTAGGAATTTCTCAAATATGAAGTCATTGCTCTCATTTGTTAAACTTAAAGAGTTAAGATTCTTTGAACCTAGAGTTCATAAACGAGAGAAGTAAGTGATATAGAAACCAAGGAGTCACATCCTTCCTTGAATATCATCGATCCACGGATATCAACAAGGGAATTTATAAATTCAATGCAAAACATTGGTCTAGTTATTGTCACATCAATATGTGATGGTAAAAATTGAATACCATAATCACGTTCTACTGTTGCACTCAATGGGGATATTCGATATTAACATGGTTGAACCTCGAAGCAAAAGTTTCCCATATTATCAATCCTCTTTAGTTGAGGCTTAACATTGTCTAGCCCATGTGTTAATCCAACTTGATGCTTGCCATAACAGCCATTTGTCACTAATTTTAGGGAACCACAAATATTATAATGTGTTGCTTCTATATTTGGGATTGATGCCATGTTTGGCACAACCATGAGATTCTCCAAACTGCTAAACTCGAAGTGATCCTTATCATCGTTGATTTTGTACCGCATTGATGTTGCATGATCAAGTTTGTAATATCCCTAGACATTTTTTGTATCTCTTTCTTGTCCATCAACTAATATCTTAACACCTTCAAAACAAACTCCTTCAGAAGTCACCACAAGTCCTCCAACTAAGAAACCTGTGATCTAGAATGGCTGAGACATATTAACATGAATGTGCTCAACAAGAACCTCTATAGATGGAAGTGAAACATCAAATATATTATTCTCACCCTTGTAGAATGGCAACAACCTTTATTTTCCACATGGAATAAAATTAAAAGAAAATTTCCCATATGCATCAGATATTGCATGACAAAGTGCTTGATTTGGCCAAGGAACTTATTTGATTACACTTCACCTCATGGACATCATCTAAATAAAGGTATATATGAACACATAAAATAGGGTTACCCTGAGAAACAACTAATCCATCCATATCATTACTTGGGACATAAAAGATGTCATCTACTACCAAATTTCCAAAGCCCAAATCCATCTCTAGAGAGCCTCTTTGAGCAATTGTTAAGAGAACATGAGAATCATGTATTTGAAAGAGACTATTATAGAAAATATACTCTATAAACCTAAATCATTGTACCTCATGTGTAGCGCCATCCTAGCTAGGATCGACATTAGGTATGACCTTGTATCTTCTTCCTCTATTTAACAATTAGCTCACAGAGCCCGCTCTTTCCGCTTCTTCATGTTTGATTTCATGGAGGGCTATTGTGTCCTCTGGACACTCATCCTTAAGGAATCTCCAAAATTATTCTGCGTATCAAATGAAGGCAAAGAGATAAAAATATCATGGCCTTTCCTTTTTGAAAAAAATGTAGTGGGATTATTTGTGTACTGCTCAAGATTGATGAAGTTTATGTATTCATGATGGGAAGCAACCAACCTATATTTCCTTGGAGTAATATTTTTAAATGTGTAACTGCCTCCCTGGGACATAAACACATCAATAATGATATCATTTCTGGTGGAAATGAGTTCAACATTCACATTGGCATGATCTCCATTTATATCTGGACAATTTTCTGCTCCAACATCCCCCATCACTCTCCTAGAAACAATGAACCCATTGAAATGAAAATTGATGTCTTCATGTCCATTGCAACCATTGTGATCCACTAATACATATTCACCCATTTAAGATATACTCACCAAGTCACAGAATATGAATATTTCCGATATAATTTTTCCACTCGATAATATTAACATCAAATCCAAAACTGTCTCGTTCATCTTCACATCAAAGCCAAAATTGTCTCGTTCTAATGTATGCCGCTTGATTACCATTCAAAATGTTTAAAACAATATAGCACCAATAAATTTGTATTTCATCTCCATTGCACATAATTCACCTTCCTTCGTAGAATGCCAATCAAAATTTTTAAAATAATACAACACCAATAAATTTGTATTTCATCTCCATTGCACATAATTCACCTTCCTTCATAGAATGCATATGGATTCCAGACCTTTTCGAGGTGCTTCAATTGATATAACATATATTTTGTAGATGATCTTGATAACCCCGCTATCTGCAATATGACTATCAGTTTGCAATGATTCATTACATATATACATATACATATACATATACATATACATATACATATAATATATGTATATAAATTATATATATATATATATATATTATATTTGTATAATATATATATATATATTATATATATATTTATAATATATATTATTATAATATATATATAATATATAATATAATATTATATATATATATAGATAGAATAGATAGATAGATATGGTGAATCAATAATACTTCAGATTAAATAAAGAATCTACTTCTTGAACAAAGACTATATGCAAAAATTATATGCAAAGTAAAATTTCTATGAGTAAATTTTAACTTTTCAAATTCCACTTATATTCATCAAAATTTCGAGTAAGAAACACATAGTATCATTATAACTTATGTTGTTTGGTGAACTAATTGTTGTGTCCAAAGCCTACCCATAATTCTCCATAGTATTAACGCAGGTCAATTGCTTCAACAATTTTACTAGGTTTCCTTTGTGATCAATGTAGGAATTACATTTAAAATGTTCAAATATTATTTTTTTTAATTCTTGAATTGTTATGAGATTTACCATCGAAGAAGAAACTTTATAAACCTTTACGCCATGCTTTCCTTGTGTGTTTTTCCATGGCTGCTAAAGTTTCATTCTCAACCATGTTTGCTGATATCTCCAATTTGAATTCAACCAAAAAAAAATAACACATTTAAGAGAAAAATTGTAATGGTTTTTTGGGTCGAAGTTTTGAAGACATATATGAAAGATCTGATCTCCCAAGAGAAATAAATAATGTAGAGAAGCTCCAGAAAAATCAAATAAATATGATTTAAATAAATAAAAAATGTAAAATCTAAGTTTGGATCCGTCCACTTTCATCTTCCAGATAAACATGACAAACATAATCTAAAATCTAAAATTAATTACGAAATGCTTTTTCAAACTTTGTCAAGACTTACTCACCAGATCTAACACAGTATCTGAATCGGCCAAGAAGCAAGATAGATGACCTTTTCCATAGTGCATAATGATTGGATCAATTATTCTACAAGTTGAATATTTGATTTAGATCAACAACAATTTGAGAGTAATCCAACATTGTATCCAAAGGTTTCCTCAAATTTGTCAAAGACCAACTTTCGATGAAACCTCAACATCCATTGATCCATTAGCAGTGGTTTGAAATCCCAGACATGTAACCAACATCTAAAGCACCCACCATGTCACCATTACAAGTGTTATCACTCAGGTTGTCCCTAAGCTCCTGAAGGGATACGGCCAAGGTAACCACAAACCAATCTTTGGATTGCAGGTTCTAGCCCACCTGCAATCAGAGAGGGCTCTCTCTTGATGATTCAACTTTGTTGATGATGATTTTAGCCTAGTTATTGGGTTCAATGGGTTTTGTTTATGTTTGGATGGTGTTTGACTAGAAGGAAGATGCTTTCAAGCGGAGAGGCATGCATGGAGTGATAAGTTTCAAACCATTGGGAATGGAGTCAAGGAGTAGGACCGCAGGTATGCTTTCTTGATCATAAGAGGAGCAAGGAGCAAGGTAGCTGCACATGAAACAACCTTCAAGCTAAAGAGATGGGGTGAAATGTAAGGAATGATAAGCAATTAAGAATATCTCAATCAGCTTAACGGAGGGAAGGAAAATGAGCTCTATCCAGGGGCAGTTAAGAATCCCTGGATAACTATCATTCATGGTGAATTAGGGAAAATATGAGCCAGGTGGAATTCATATTTATGCCTAAAACAGATGAAAAACATAAAGAAACAGCAGAAATTGAGCATAGAGTGCAATTAAACAA
>APFE030627506.1:38477-110009 GCA_000404065.3 Pinus taeda
TTAAACAAATTCTAAGCTAATCTTTCTTTCTGTTGTTTAGATGGTGATTTATGAATGGAAAACAGAGGTAAGAAGCACTTATTGAGTCATGTAACAGCACAAGAATTCCACAGTCACTCTTCAACCATTAAACACAGTAAGTAATCCATTCTCCAAGCTCGTAAGCAGTCTTTGATTATAGAAATTATCAGATATACAGTGCGAGTCTCTGCTTAAGCAAAACATCCAACCAACGAAAACCAACCCTCTTCACATTGTTCAAGGCTGTCTTTATAGGTAAAATATCCAGAAGTATTTTTTACAACTAACCTAAACAGGTCTGCGGGAAAAAGTTTTTTAAACCTAAACTTGTGCTGAAATTAAATGCAAATAAAATATCTATTGAGCTGCGTCAGAAGCAACTGGATCAAAAAGAGTTAATGTAGTGTCCTCTGTGAATTGGTGCAGTTTTTTTGCAATAAATGAGCTTTGAGCTTTGGTCCACTGATCTTATGTGAGTTTTAATGTGCAGTCACTGTGATGATGAGCTTTGAATGGTTCCTTAACTGCTTCTTGACTTTTAAGGATTTCTTTTAACGTTTTGTTCGCCTCGAGCCCTATGAAAATCTTCACTGATACACTTCACCGCAATATTGATCTTCTCTGGCATGAATTTTGGCTTTACATTTGCTCTGATACTCTTTGATGATTGAATCAGGCCTCTCTTTTTATGTTGATATGCTGAAAAACCATTAAATCAAGCCTTTTCTAAGATGCATTTTCGCACTTGCGCGCCTTTCTTTGGCAGATGACATCAGCATGATGTTAGCGATGGGTCCTGGTAAGGTAGATGACATCAGCGGGGTGACGTGGCGGAGTGATGTGGCAGGGTGTTGGATGGTGCGGTGCCTGATATGTTTTTGCGATGTGATAGCAATGACTGAAGTGTTGCGATCTGCGATGAATTTGCAGTGAAACATGTCTTAATGATAAATCATGTTTTAAACGAAATATATGAATGAGTGGAGGCATGCGGCGAGGAAGCATTTGTGATGCGATATGCTCTTTTGATGCAATGGAAATGTCGCATCGGAGCAAGAGGAAGCAGCATGTACTTCGAGGACATGACACTTGCGACACCGATTGCCGACTTGCGATATCGCATTGGCGAAAAGGGGAAGGGGCATATATATGTGGCATACAGTATTGTGATATGCTGATTTGTGAAATGGTATCGGCGGAGCATCCATCAGGGAAAACAAAAACAAGCAACATTAGCTTTGAGACCTCCGACTACAATATCGCGTCGGAAGTGGATCCAAAGGGATCAGAAGAATGTTAAGGCAGTCGACAAGGGTTATTGCGATCAGAAGAAGGGTATATATGTTGTTGAAGAGTATTTGAGGCCTCGAAAGGGGTCCGATAACCTAAAAAAAGGAATTTCATGCTTTGGAAGGATTCCATTGCATTGGAAGATGGTTTTAAAGGGGCAAAGTGGGGGTTCTTGCTATGTTTCAGGCAAACTTAGCAATTCCCAAGTGTACTTATGGTTATTTTTCAACGAGGGGAGAAGGGATAAATATATAGGGGAGTTTATTAACATAGTTTTAATAGGGGATGGGGAGATAGATAGGGAGCTATATAGTAAATTTAGTAGTTAAGATGACCATGATGAGAAAGCGCTAAGTGTGTGCATCTTAGGCTATTAGGGAAACAATGATTCATAAAGGGAGTATGAATATTCCTTGGGCAAAGCAGATCTTTACCAAGGTGAAAGATATGTAAAATGATGAAACTAAGAGGCATCAAGCAGATCTTGATCTCTTCAGGGAAATTAGTGAGTGTTTTGGGGAATAAGGAAGAAGGGGGAAGTTAGTCATGCCTTGCTTGAGTCTTTCAAATGGCAACTGCCTGATAATTGTGACTTGAAGAGATATAACACTTGAAAACATGAAATTGATCACAAACCAACATTTTGCAACCTCAAAACTACCTACCCGGCCTACTTTCCTAGCATTTTTTCTTCTTTTTGGTTTGGGTGCACTTAGACTTGCAGACCTAGCTTTTCAACTTTTTCTTTTTCTGTCCTCCTATCTACATCTACACTTATTTCATCTAGGGGCTCATGTTAAGCTGTTGAGCTCCTTTGCTTCTCTATCTATCTAGGAATCTGCCAAGATTAAGATGTTTGGATAGATATTCATTCTCTATATTCTAAAACAGGAAATTGAAACCTAGGGAGACCAAGATTAAACTGTTTGGATCTCCCTTTAGCTGAAAATTCTTCAAAAATGGAATAGTACATCAAAATTGGAACACAGCAGTGGCACTTGAACTAGCACATTCTCATGGCATCCTTCTTTGGCTTTTCTGTAGTAAATATGGAAAATTGCAGCATGCAAAGTATAACATATTTGGCATGTAAAAATGTCAATCATGAAATATGAGTAACCTGCTGTAGCAGGAGGCTAATAGTAGCTCCACTTGGGGATGGCTTTTCCTTGTGAAAATTCAAGAACAGCAGGTCAGACTGCCTTAATATTCTATTGTTGCTGTAACTTGAAACTTTTTAGTGCTGACTGTCAAATAATTGAAACTGTGGAATGAGAACAGCACCTACCCCCGACGGAATTACTGTGAACTATATAGCATCGCCTACTTTCTTCTGCGTGCTTAATGTTGTGTACAATGTTACCTGAGCACTGCCCTTTGGAATAGTCTCAATACATGGATCAAAACTGAGGCATTTTGCTTTAACTCTGTCTTTGAGAAGGTTGCTGATATAAGATTAAAAATGTTCCTCCCTTTTGATGCTATTGACCAAAGTTGTGGAAGCTTGATTGCAGCATTTTTAATTGATTTCGCTATGATATACAACAGTGCTCTTATCTTATTCTGATTTCTACAAATATCCAAAACTTCCCTGAGTGCCGATCTCCAATGTAATTCAAAACAAACGATCAACAAGAGCATTCCCTTTTGCTGGCTGTCAGGTGATTGAAGTTTAAAATTCTGAACGCAACCTCCTTTTAACATGAATCGCTGTAAAATACGGCATTATCCCTCAATCCCTTGAGTGCTTCCAAATATGTCTCAATTGGTCTTGAGCATCCTTCTATATTTTTATTGCTCCTTTCACTCACTATTTCACTGTACCCTTATGCTGAAACCAATGCAAAAGACAGAGCCTTTTGAAATGGATGACTTGCACGGACTGTGCCTTATAAACTTTGTTGCGCGGTTCTCCTGAGAATGATGCTGTGACTGATTATTAAAATAGAGGACTGCCTTTGCTCTGTCTCCATAACTTCACTGCTCGGTTCCAAGCAATTGGATTGCATATACAAACATAAAAAGGACCGCGCTGACATATATACAAACATCAATATACAAATTTATACACAGGCGCATTGTATCCCTTTAAAAGGGATCTCGATAATGTTTCAACATTCGACCATTTACAGGGCCCTCTTCAGTTGTGCTGCCATCTACAGATTTGAGAAAATATGTGTTATTTCCTTGCACAGTGCTGATAATGAATGGAACTTTCCAAAGAAAATCAAACTTTTCATGTTTGCCCTTGTTTTCTCTTCGTGAATCCCACCTTAGAACTTTGTTGCCCACACAGAAATCCTCAGTCTTGGATCTTTTATCAAACATCTTTTTGAGCTTTTCCTGCAAAATCTAAGCTCTGTCATAGACTTGCTCTCTGGTTTGTTGAAGGTGAATGGTTTGATTAATTCTTCTTTGAATGTCATTTGGTTTAGCCTGAACCTCCTGTAACAGTTTGATAGTAGGAATGCCCAAATATGAAGGAAATTTGGCTTCCATGCCATATACTAACTCATAAGGGCTCATTCCAATGGATTTTTTGGTTGAAAGCCTGTCTTCCCACAAGGCATTTGTGAGCTTCCTATGCCAGTTATTTTTGTTCTCTTCTAGCACCTTCCTTATGATATTGATGAAGCTTTTGTTGGATGATTCGGCCAAGCCATTACCTTGAGGGTAGTAGGCTGAAGAGTGACCCAAGGTAATGTGGAACTTATGGCAGAAGTTGATCATCTTTTTGGATTTGAAGGCAACAGCATTGTCAGTGATGATTTTGTCAGGGCAGCCAAATCTAGAAAGGATATTGTCCTCAAGGAATCGGATAATAGTGGAATCATTGGCTTGCCTACATGGGATGGCTTCAATCCACTTGGTGAAATAGTCAGTGGTTGTTAAAATCCACTTGTGCTGGCCTGAAGAAGAGGGATGGATTTCAATTGAAAAGGCTTTCGGTTGAGATAGGCTTAAGGGGTAAAGGGAGCAGTTTTCTTTTTCCTTCAAAGATTTGGCATTTGTGACATGAAACAACAAATTTCTTGACATCTGTAAATAGAGAGGGCCAATAGTAACCAGCCCTTAAAATCTTGTCAGCAGTGGACTTCCAATATAGATGCCCTCCACAGTCCCCTGCATGGAACTCTTTCATGATGTTGTTGGTTTCATCTATGGTTAAACAGTTTAGGAATATGCCTTCATGATTTTTCCAAAACAGGGCACCATCTAAGACATAGAACTTTAGAGCTTTCATCTTCAAAAACCTTTTCTTGGTTCTAGACAATCCTGGGGGAGCACACAGGTTTAACAATACATAGCAAATATTGGCATACCATGGGGATTGTAAAAAGGTTTCATTGATCTGTGGAGTCGCCAGCTCCTATTCATTGTCCAGCTGGTTAATATCTAAGGCCTGAAAGTTTGTTTCGAACATTAGCTTGGCTAAACCTTGTCCCTTTATCAACTTTGTGGGTTTTATCTCAATGTCATATTCAAGGATACTGGCAATCCATTTGCCTCTTTTGCCTTCTAGTCCCTCTTGAGTTAATATGTCTTTTACAATAGAGTTTGGGACATAGGCAATCACATGTGAATAAAAAATATAAACTCTGAAATCTTTAAAGGCCTTGACAAGGGCATAGGCCTGCTTTTCCATGATTTGGTATTTCAAGGGTGCATCTCTTAAGGCTCGGCTGAAAAATGCGATTGGTTTTTCATTTCCTTGATCATCCTTTTGCAGAAGGACAGCAGTTATGGTGTGTTCTGAAGCAAAGGAAAAGATGATAAAATCCTTATCAAACTATGGACTTGTGAGTACGGGCGTTTGAGTCAGGGTAGCTTTGATACTCTCAAAAGCCTGCTTGGTTTCCAGAGACCATCTTACCTTAGCATACTTTTTTAACATATTACTTAACAGTCTTATCAGTTCTGCTAAGTTTGGGAAAAATCTCCTTAGGAAATTGATCTTTCCAAGGAATGCTTGCAACTCTTTTATGTTACTTGGGTATGGAATTTGAATGATTGCTTGAATTCTTTCCGGATCAATTCTGATACCATCTTTTGAGATGATGTGGCCTAACAACTTACCTTCCTCAAGGCCAAACAAGGACTTCTTGGGGTTCAAGGAAATGCCATATTTCCTACATGTCATGAAAAATTGCCTTAAGTGTTTGAGGTGCTCTTGATCAGATTTGGAGAAAGGGGTTAAGTCATCAAGATAAACAACAAGAAATTCATGGATTTCCCTAGAAAATGCAATATCCATTTCTCTTTGAAAGGTGGCACCAGCGTTCTTTAGCCGGAAACGCATTTTGACATACTTAAATGTTCCCCAGGGTGTGGTTAAGGTTGTCTTGTCTTGGTCATCTGGGTGAACAAGTATTTGATTGAAACCTGAAAATCCATCTAGTAAAGAAATTCTAGAGGAACCCACTACTCTCTGTAGGATGTGGTCCATCTTAGGCAAAGGGTAGTGGTCTTTTAAAGAGACCTGGTTTAAGTTTCCTAGGTCTACACATAGTCTGATCTCAATGAGGGGAAGAAGCATAGGGTTTATTCTTCTAAGTTTTTGCTTGAATGGTTTTTTATTTGGTTTTAAGGGAATGGTATGTTGAATCACTAAGGTGTCATAGGACTTCAAGTCCTCATAACTCCAAGCAAATACGTCTTGGAACTCTTTGAACAAATCTACATACTTTGGTTTTTGATTAGGGGGTAGATTTTTGGACAATTTAATCATTCTGGGCTTTTCTGTTGTCCCTATGTTGTGTTCTTCTATAGCAACATTTAAAGGCTCCATATTTGGCTTTTTGGGCACATCGTTGTCGTCAAACATGTCTTCTAATGGAGTAGTGCCAGCAAGTAAAAAATTATTCTTTAAATCAATGAACTCAGCTTCTGCTTTGGCTGTTTCCTCCAAATGCATTTATTTTAGTTGTTCCATGTTTGCATTGTAAAAAACAATTGGGTTCAAGATTTGTTTTGTTGTTGCAGCTGTTATAGCCTGCTCGTTTTTATTTGTTTGTTGTTGGGAATTGTTCATGGCCTCTATGTCAATGTTTAAATTTGAAAACTCGCCCTCAAGAGTGAGGAAATTGTTAATCTGGGCATCATTTTCAAATACTTGCCAATCTCTAATATTGTTAGGAACAGTGGGCCTATGTTTTATTTTAGCAGTAAAATGGTGATTTGGCTCAAAGGGAAGCTTGCATGTGCTAGAAAAAGTGGCTAGGCTATGTGCATGTATGTTATGGTTTCTTGAAATCTTGGCAAGCTCAGATTCAACGAAGGTATTAAGTATTTCTGTTGCAGCAGTCCTATAGGCCCTCATTCTATTTTCATTGGTAACAAAGTTGCCTTTCATTTGTTGTATGATTAGATCGGAGTCACCTAGAATGGACACTTTTCTAGCTCCTAGAACTTTGAGCAATTTTAGGCCTAAGAGGAGAGCTTCATACTCTACCATGTTGTTGGTACATCTGAAATTTAGTCTGTAGGCATGGCCTTCAGCATGATTGTCATGTGTATTGTGAATCCATACACTCGCCCCTACTCCTAACTTGTTGACAGAACCATCAAACTCTAAATACCATGTAATTTCTTGCGTGTGGTTTGTATTAAGAGTTTCGGCCATTTTAGGATTGGGCAGATTTAAAATCTTTGTTTGGGGAGGTTCTTCTCATTTGCTAGTTGTTTTGATTGTTGCAGCGATTTCAGGGGTACAGGCAACCAATTCCTCATTTATGCATGTCTCTATCTCTGAAGCTAAAGGCTTCTCATTAGTTGGAGGATTAATGTCATCATTAAAAAGAATAAATGAATCCATGTCATAATGGATTAAGTAAATTGGAAAATTTTGGGGCTTCTCCTCACTACTCACCACATACTTCATGAGTGTTTCTCTGTACAATCTCTTGGGTTGCCCAAAGACAGAAATAGTTGCATAAGAGAGGTCGATTTGGAGGGATCCTTGAAGTTTTGCTCCCCATGATCTTGATAGGAGTATGCCATATTTTGTTGGGATGTCTGCAACTACTACGTCCATTAGGATTGTCTTATTGGGAAATTGGACTAAAGATACAAAAAGGTCTTTAATTAGCCTAAGCACTTCACTTGACTTGAGTCAAAGGAGTATAGATCCTTGTAGGGCCTTGTGACATCAAGGTTTAGCTTTTCCATTACAGCTTTGGGCATAAGATTGTGTGAGGCACCTGAGTCAAACATAGCATTGTGCAAGATTTTGTCATGTATGTGCAGACTGACATAAAAGGGTGGAACAGATCCATATGTTGTTTTTCCATTAACTTCTGGACCAAACAGCAGCTCAGGGGTGTCATCTAAAACATTTACGTCATCTCTGACCTCTGGTAGTTGAAGTGGCCTTTGAATTTGTTGCCTATAGACATCATGTTTGGCAAGTTTTGAGAGGGGGATGGATATCTTAAGTTTTCCAATCTCTGCTTCTAAATTAAATGGTTTTTCCAATGGAATCTTTGCGTTAGTAGTAGCAGATTTCTCCTTCTCAAAAATACTTTCTGCATTTTCCTTTTGATTGTCTATGTCATGGTGCAAGACACCATGTGATATTTCTGTTTTGGGAAGGCTTTTCGAAGTGTTGTTTAAATTTTCTTTTGAGGAAGAAGGAGGTAGAGGCTGACCTATAGGAGGTTGTATGTCTGATATGTCCTCTACAGTCACTTGATGCGGATTTGGGACAGCAATATCAGCTAGTTCTATTATGATAACCTTGTCTTTAATCTTGTTGGGTTGTTTGCTGTCCTTTGTTTTGCTAGGTGCAGGGATATCAATGGTTCTTGTTCTCATCTTATATTGTTTGTGGACCTCATATACAGCAGAATCATAGCCTTGTTTGAAGTCAAAAGACTCTCCTGACTTGGTCTGAAATTGTTTTAGATCAGGGTAGTCTTGGTCTTCCTTTGTGGTTTGATTTTTCCTAAAATTTGGGTTCCTTATGGTGTTGGGTTGTTGTCCTTCCCATGATGATTTCCTCTCAACACTTTCTACTCTGTCTCCCAGCCTATGCATGCCATTGATAATAGCATCTAACTTCTGGTCTAAGGCTGAGGGTTCTTCCTTAAAGGTAGTTCTTCTCTCGGTTCTAGCTCTGTTTCTTTTGGCAATTAGGTTCGCCTCCACACTAACGGCAACATTTTGCATTTCTGCAAGACTTTGAGGGGCTCTTTCCCTTAACTGATAAGCCATTTCAGCATCAAAACCATCAGGGAATTTGTACAAAGCAAGATCAGGTGGAGGTCTTAAATTCTGTGGTATTGCATTATAAACATTATTGAACCTTGCACAGTAGTCCAAAACAGTCTCCTGAGGGCCTCTTTTGATAGTGTCGTACTCAGATAATATGTGCAAGGGGTCTTTCTTTTTCTCCCATCTATTGATAAACGACTGATATAAGGCTTCAGGGTCTGCTATGGAATTGGCTGGGAGTGCTCTAAACCAAGTCCTGACATCACCGGTCAAACTTTGGACAAAAATCTTCATTCTCACACTATCATCGTCAATCTCATAACTCTCAATGTAATCCTGCATTTTCTTTGCATGCTGAAGGGCTGTGCAGGCGTTTGTGCCATCAAAATAAGTAATTTTAGTCTGGTAATCCTAAGGCATATCCCCGGGATTTGCAGGCAGCTGTAAAGGTGCATATCTATTAGCCATATTCACAGGGATAAGTGGAACAACTGGGGCAACTGGGATAATTGGAGTAGTAGTGGTGGTATGCGCAGTGGATGGAGGTGTGGAAACAGGGTTTGTAGAAGTGGATGATGAACAAGGGGAAGTAGGGTTTGAATGAAACAGAACTTTAACAGGGGTTGCAAAATGGCTATGTTGAACTGTTTCAGGACTAGAAGCAGCCAAACCTTCTTGTTGCTCTTGTTTTCTAAGGATCTTAGGAACTATATTGGGGTTTTCAAAAACAGTTGGGGGATTTGGATCAGGATTTGATCTTGTGTAACGTGAATGCTTTTAGGGAGCCAGCTTCTAGCTTGTTTTTTGGGAATTTTTTGGGAATTTTAAAGGTCAGTTTCTTCCTCTGCGGAGCTTCGGACACCTGGAGCTACCGCAGGCTTGGCAACGGCAATATAATGGAAAGGTTGGACAGATTCTTAATTAATGTATCGTTCCTATCCTCCTTTTCTGTGGGGTACGCTAGCATTTTATCCACCTCAGCCTCTGATCATTATCCCATAACACTTACGCTAGAAGCTCACTGTCCTCTCGGGCCCATCCTGTTTAGATACAGTCCTCTTTGGAATTGGGATCCGGTGGTCAGAGAAATTGTACGGGGATCCTGGAACCAGCACGTCGAAGGCTCACCAGGTTTCATATGGGAATCTAAACTGAGAAGAACCAAACAGGTCATCAAAGAATGGGCTAGAACCAACTACAAAGAACCTGAAGAGACCAAAAAGAAAATTAAGACTGAACTTGAATGCATTCAAAGAACAATAGAGGTTCAGGGCCTCTCTCGACAAAATAAGGAGCAATAAGGATTACTCTATGCACAGTTGAGTCACATAAACAGAGAAGAAGAGCTAAAATGGAGACTAAAGTCAACGCAGCTCTAGCTTCAAGGCGGTGACAAAATACTACCTTTTTTCACAAACAGGCCACGGCAAGAAAACTCAAGAACAATGTCAGCTCAATTTTGGACAATAAAGGTATACAGAAAAACACCCAAGAAGCCATCAAAAGAGCTGCCACTAATTATTATAGAGAGCTTCTAACAGAAACCAAAGGAGAAGAGGACTATGGTGACCTTCAATACTTGCCCAAGGAAATCACCAGAGAAATGAATGACAGCCTGACAAAGGAAATTGAAGAGGAAGAAATCAGAAAAACGATCTGGTCTATGAACCCTGATAAGGCTCTTGGGCCTGATGGATTCCCCATTTGTTTTTACAAGGCTTTTTAGGGTTTAATCAAAAAGGACTTGACAAAGATGATCAGATGGATCCAGAGAAAAGGCAAAATAGGAGGATACACCAACGCCACTTTTCTAGCTCTCATCCCTAAAGAAAACAGGCCCACTTCCTTTTCTCGGTTTAGACCCATTTCTCTCTGCAACTCCTATAAAATTTTGTCGAAAATCCTTGCCTCTCGCCTCAAGCTCCTCCTCCCCTCTCGAATCTCGGACAATCAAGGAGGGTTCTTGGCCAACAGACAAATTACTGACTCCATTCTCTTAGTCCAAGAAGCCATTCACTCGAGCCTATCTAGGAAGGAGAAAGAGTTTATCCTTAAACTTGACCTTGCTAACGCCTTTGACAGAGTTAAGCATTCTTTCCTTATTGCTATTTTAAAAAAGATGGGATTTGAGCTGCCTTTCATTAGTCTCATCACAGACTGCATTTCTGGGCCTTGGATCTCCCCCTTGGTAAATGGCAGACCGGGAAAAGCCTTTCAATCCTCCCGGGGTCTCAGACAAGGTTACCCCCTTTCCCCGTATTTATTCATCCTTATGGTTGAATCCTTCAGCCAAGCTCTGGACTACAATAGAGGAGTGGGCCTCATCACTGGAATCAAATATGGAAATGGAGTCAAGAATATCAATCACTCTCAGTTCGCAGATGATACCTTGTTAATTGGAGGAGCCTCCACCACTAAAGCAAGGAGATTCAAGATCCTTCTTGACAAATTTATGGGGTACTCAGGAGGTTTGGTTAATCAGTTAAAAAGCTATGTATATGGATGGAATGCAACAAATCAGGCCATCCACAATATCGCAAATATTTTTGGAGTCCCTTGCAACCTTAAGTGGACGCATTTCTCATATTTGGGTATGCCTGTAAGCATAGGACCTCTGAAGGCAGGAACATGGGACATCATCATCGACAAAGTGAAGCTGAAAGTGCAGCAATGGGGCTCAGCCTGGCTCAACCCAACAGGCCAGCTCATCCTCCTTAAATCTGGTATTACCTCTCTCCTCCTTTATCAATTTTCCTTACATCAAGCCCCAGCTTCTTTTCATAACAAAATGGATGTAATCCTTCGCCACTTCCTTTGGCAAGGAGGGAAAACCGATAAAAAGAAATTCAATCTAGTCAGTTGGAAGCAAGTCATCCAAACCCAGAACAGAGGAGGTCTCGGAGTTAGATCCCCCAAATTTCTTAATCTTGCCTTCGGAGGGAAGATCGTTTGGAGGCTCATCACTGGCTCTTCTTCCTGGTGGAAAAGGGTTCTGGAAATCAAATATTTGAACTGCCCGAGACAGGACCTGCTAGACTCTGTTATACCCAACAGAGATTCTTCAAAAATCTGGCGCATATGTAAAAAAGCCATTCCGTTCATCGCCCAGAATACTTCCAAAGTGCCTAAAGGAGGAACCAGCATTAAGATTGAAGCTGATAAAATCTTGGGACAGCGGCCTATAAACACTCATGACGAAACCATTCCTATTCTCTCCTATCTCAACAGCAAAGGTATCCATTACCCGAATCAAATTTCCATTTGGGATCCTCTATCCCATCTATGGCTTGGTTGGTCTTTTCCTGATGTTCCCATCGCTCTCAAACCTAGTCTTTCAATTCTGCAGTCTCTCCTCCACAGCAAAGCTCCCGTCAAAAAGAACGAGTTGGATGGCTTTCAATGGGACCCTACTGGCTCAGACTACACCGTGAAAGTAGCTCACCAGTACATTTGCCACAATACCTTTCCCATGCCAATATGGAACCACTGGAAAATGGTGTGGAAGTCAGAGGCTCTTCCAAAAATTAAGTTCTTTGTTTGGACCTTGCTAAAAGGAAAAAATTCTGACAGCAGAGAACTTACAAAAGGGAGGGATCAATGGATCATCATGCTGCCCCAACTGCTACGCTGCGGAAGAAACCATGGAACACCTCTTTGTGGACTGTTCCTTTGCGATAGACTACTGGAAATAACTATGTCCCACTATCAACCTCCCTGGCATTTCCCAGCATTCCATAGGAGATGTGATTCATCACTGGAAAAAGAATTGCCCTTGGAAAAATAAGAAGAGCAACTTAGCACAGAGGGTCTAGAACACTCTTCCATACACCATGTTATGGAGTATCTGGCTCGTTAGAAATCGAAAAACCTTCAAGGACAAGAACGCGACTCCAAGATTTGCTTGCAGCAAGGCCAAGATTCTAGCACTTGAAACGATTGCTATTAAAACTTATGGCAGCATTGATGCATCTCATTACAATGTGGAAGAAAGGAGTTTTATCAGCTATATGCTAGACAAAAACCATAGAACTCATAATGGCAGTATTAAGAGAGATCAACGCAATCAAGAAACCCACAGTTGGAAGATAAGGTATAAAGAGGAGGAATTTGCAACTTGGCTACAAAATTGTAATACTTTCTGCCTTTTTTCGATTGGGCATCCAAGTCAAACCCAGGCATTGCTGGAGCAGGGGGCTGGATCTCCAATGCCAATGGGGAATGTGTTATTTATTTTGAATGAGGTTTAGGGAAGATCTCTAACAACGGGGCAGAAGCGTTGGCCCTGTATCAAGGGCTAAAACAACTCATCGAACTAGGGATTAGATCAGCTAAAGTTTTTGGAGATTCTTCGATAATAATCAGTCTGATGGCTCAAAAGAAAAGCTCTTTGAATGCTCTCTTACATCAGATCATCCAGTGCTGCCAACTCCTGCATCAGGCAATGGGAAATTTGCAGCTTCATCACATTCTCCGGTCCTTCAACAAGCAAGCAGACAGGCATGCCAACAACGCCTGTGACAGAGCAATGGGAAGTCTGTTGTGCAATGCCGAGGACTCTTTGCAGCCATTGCCATGAACCGAAACAGCCCTCTCAGCATCACTCCGGACAGCGCTATCAACAGGAACTGCCCTCAGGTCACCATCAGCGATGGAATATGATATAGTTTCGCTCCATCTACAGCACTGACTAATTCAGCGATGGAATATGGTATAGTTTGTGTAGGATCAAGGACTCAACTCGGCCCGTTTTCTAGTCTAAGTCATCATATTTTAGAAATGCTATGCAAATGTAAATTTCTATTGTTCCAATTTGTCAGAGTATATCTCAATTCAGAAATTCTCAAAGCCAGGACATCCAGGACTAAGGAGAAAATTCCTTTCTGTATCTCCTCCGCTCCTAAGCCATCCCGGATCGTCATGTACCGCAAGATTCAAATTCCTACCTTCTCTTTTCAGATTTAATACAGCAACCGACTTCATTAAAAAAAAAAAACTCTCGAGGTGAATTTCCTACATAGCACCTTTTCACACACCTTTAATAACTTGCCATCCCCAAAAGAAAACTAACTTATGAATACTTTTGGGCCAACTCTCAATACATTATCAATGTTTTCAAAACTTGTTTGCGAGCATTGGCACCCTAAGGAACTAACAGTTCACTACCTTTGCTCAAGCCTCCAATAGGCTTATCAACGCTCAAGGTAAAAGCCTGAATTCTTGTTTTTCTCTTTATACATTTAATTTTTTTCCTTCATATTCTTGGAATATGAGATTTTTTAGTGTTTTCTTGATCTTAATATTTTTTGGGTTTTCTATTAAGATTATGCAGTGCTTCAAATAGCTAAAAGGAAAAATATGTGGCTTAGGAAAACAAAAACCACATGGCAATGCCATTGTTTCCAAACAATAAGTGGTATACAAAATACTAGAAAATAGTTAGGGTGTGTTTGTTCTCAACACCGCGTTCTGCATTAATTTTACCATCCCATTTAAATTTCTTTGAGGTATTATTAGTTGGGGTAGTTTCTTTTACCAAGATTATCTAGTAAATCCTTTTACTTCACAATACATCACATAGGTTTGAACTAGAAAGCAAAATCACTTAGGCTAACCATATTAAAACATGCAAGTAATATGGCTTCAAAAGCAAATATTGGCAGTTTGGATGAAAAGCTCTTCAAGAAATAAGTAGCTTCAAAAAAAGGCACAAAAAATGGGTTATAGAAAAATGAAAAATTACGCATGGTGTGTGTGTGTGTAATCAGAATAGATCCATCTTAACCAATGATTTATCAAACACCAAGACAAAACAAATCTTTTGAGTGCAACACTTATTTTCAAGTTTACATTTCAAGAGATTTGATCCCTTTCAATGCTCGTTAGAACCATGATTAAGATAGACATATACTTGTATCAGCCATTTGGGTTAGTTAACTTGGCAAGTCCATATTATGTAATATGAGTGATGAATAACTTATGTTCAAATCCCCATATTGAACAAGGCAAGACAATCACACTTAGGGGTAATAGTGACAACAATCAAAATTAACTAAATATCACACAAGTAAAAGCTCAACCTAGTTGCCAATTCCTTTATCAAAAAAGAAAAAACTAAATAAATAAATAAAATGTTTTAACAAATAACCTACTCCAAACCAAATGTGTGTCAATTAGTGGAAGGACTGAGTTCCAAATGTGTGTCAATTAGTGGAAGGACTGAGTTTGGAATTTACTATAAATTTGACTAAATTCTCACATTCGAATGCTTACTAATTAGTTAGAGTGCCCAATACAAAGTCATTTGAATGTACATCTAAACCAAATTCAAATTTCCTGCATGGTCATCTGCTTCATTAAAAGTGGAAAACCCTAATCAAGTCAAAATAGGCCTTCTTGGCTTCAGCCCTGATTCACCAAAGTCTAGTGTTTGGCCTAAGACTCAGCCAAAAGGGGTATTGCCACGGCCCTTTCCCACGGGACCAACTTTTTGCTGATGCTCTCCGCCTATTTTAGAGTTGGCTAAAAGCTAGTGAACTTTTCTAGAGTTTTGTAAGAGCTAGTGAACTTTTCTAGAGTTCTGTAAGAGTTGGATTTATATTTGGTTCCTGGTTTCTATATTACTGTTTCACACTCGGAATGTATGGAAGAAGCATTTTTGTTGGGACTGTAATTTTTAAAGGGACCGTAATTTTCCTGCATGCATTACAGCCATCCAAAATGTAAACATTTGTACTATATTCGGAAAGAGTGCAATCAAGTTGTGCATAGCCATACTTTTGTTCAATAAACCAATTTGCCATACTAATTTCTGCAGCATTTCTAGCTGTGAATTAAAAATGAGAACAAGCTATGAAGCTCAATCAATATGGGTATGGTTAGCCATAGGGCAATGCATAATGTATAATAAATCAAAGCCCATTTCTTTAATGAACCTTTCGAAGAAAAAATTGCAATATAAGTTGATTTAAACAAGTGATAGGGCAGAGTTTTCAATTGGATTTATCTCAGGTGGTTGGGAGGAATGATGGTGATTCCCCATTTAAGTTCAATTCTTGCAAGTAACATGTCAAGCTCATATACATAATAAATTGTTGTAATGACTTTCAGCCTTATTGTTAAACGGCCTTGAACCCTAAAGAATATCTTACCCTTACCTCCAAACTCAACGGTTGTTCATTGTGCAACTCCTAAATCCTCTAAAGGTTAGTCAAATGCATTGCCAAGATGAAACAAGTACACTACATTAAATTGAAATTAGTAACATTAAGACAAGAATGAAGGTGATGACTGGGATCCCACAATGCTCAAGCCACTACCAAAAGATGGATGGGATAATTATTAACATTACCAAAACCTGCTGGCCAGAGAGTGCCCAAACTCTGTACCTTAAATCATTCATCATGTCAAGCAGCATGATCTTTACTACACTACTTTTATACTTTACATTGAATTTTAATTGATTATTATCTTTTAACATTGATAACAATGTGGATAGGAAGCTGCCAGGACAGAAACATATATATGCATTGTTCCTTTTAATGCTGTAAATGTGTTAAAGTGATCTGCAACCTGCGGATAGGAGTATATATCTTGTGTCCCTTATGTCGAGAACATAGAATATATGGCATCGAAACCAGAACTGGAAAAGAGACCTCTTACTCTGTAATTTGAGCCTGCAGATTCTTGTAAATCAATTTGGAATGAAACATTCATTCCCAAGCCAAACAACCATCAAATTATAAACTGTAAATGCACACATACAAGTTCAGACATTTTCGGTCAAACAGACCAGCCATAAGCATCAGCTGATGCTGTTAAATGGCGAAGGGCTATTTTGGACCATGGCTAAATTAAGTATCAAAATCTGCCACTTTCACACAGCATTCTGATAACATCATGTTAAGATTAAAACTAGGAAAATATGCCTAAATCATATATGGTCTCTACAGACTTGTACACCAAGTAATCTCTAAAAACTGCGAAGGTGTTTTATGTTTAGATAATTAATATTCAGGCAGAGCTTCGCACTCAAAGACAAACTATCCTTCAAGCCATCAGATGGCTGCTGTGCATTTTATTGGGAAACAAAGACTGATAAGCGTGTTTTGTGGGAGGGTAAGGCTGCCACTGTTTTTGGGATTACTTTACCACAGAGCACACCATGCATGGGTAGGTGGATGATTAGACATCAAGAAAATTTTAGACCACTATCAGGTTGAGAAGAATTTCCCATGAAAAAATTGTGAAGTTGTGTTGTAATGATTCGTCTTTCTATATGGGAGAGACTAAACATTCAAAGCAAAGTTACAAGCTCAAGCTTCAGCCAGAATGAGCAATTTAAATGAGAGAAGCTGTCTTGAAATTAGAGCAGGAGGCAGATATGCTAACACTCCTTGGCTGTGTAGGAGGAAGGGTCTATACGACCACAGCCTGATTCATTGATAGGCATCCTTGCAAATGAACCCATGCTGCATAGTTATTTTAAACTTGCTAGCCACTTCAAAATTTAAATTTGGATATTGTTGGCCTAAAATAAATGTTATTTCTAAAATGATATTTTTTAAACAGGGAAAAACTGTAATACTGTGATTTATATATTTAGTTATAATTAATTTATAGAAATGATGTTTCTAGTTTTAAAGCAAAATTTAATGTAGTCAGGTAGTTAAGATATATTAAGCACAAGAAGAATCAAAATACTCCAAAATCCTCTCAACGTTTAATACAGCCAAGATTAAGACGAAAATACATATATACATAAACTTCTTTTTTATTTTTTTAACCATTACATAGCAGATTCCAACCAAATTTTGCAACAACGTAACACCATTACAACCTTACAAATCGAGATGGTATATCCGGAAACAACAAAACCAAGGAATACGGAACTTCATGAGACAGGCAAATCAATAAAGAATAACAAAAACAACCAGAGAGCCTGGGTCTCATGAATCAAATCAATAACACATCCGAATAACAGCCAACACATCTCAATAACAACCAGGGAGCCTAAGATCGAAGCCTTATCATAAAGCAAACACCAAACTAGGCCAAACGAGATGTCTACATTCTACAGAGTTGTGAGCCCTAAAAATCACCAAGAACAGATGGAAACAAATATGTATAAACCTCAATATCTTTCAAGTGTGTTTTATTTCAAGATGCAAAACATGACAGCATTTATTTTAATAATATTGACTTTCACAAAATATTCAGAGTCAATAACTAGTAACAATAATCAAATAAGAAAATATAGCTGAAAGCGTAAAGAAACACCTATTATTTGTCAGTTACCAGCCAAAAGGTATTTGTTCTATGAAAACCAAACAATCTTATCAAAAGCAGAATGTTAATGCAACATGCATCACACATTTGAATGCTACCTCACATAGTAACAAGCCACATTTAAGCCATGATTTCAATATTAACTAAAAATGTTATAGACAACCAGGTAAGTTCATTGTTTAAAATCAGAATGGGCCACTCTCATGGATAATGATCCTCCAGATTAACTCTGCATATAAAATACAAGTGAAAAGTGGTCACTGATACCCATAGTCATAATCTTGATTTTTCAAGAAAATGTTTAAATTTATGTGCATGGTAGACATGGCCATTTATATGACAGCATCAACCAAGCACCTTATCTAAAGAAAGGTGAAATATCAACATATCTTAGGCAAGAAGCACTTGCATGGACATAAGTACATGTCCTAAATGACCAGGACAAATTCTTTTTCAGTGATGAATTCCCAATTCACAAATCTGAAAAACACAGCTATCTGCATCCATTTGAGATGTAGCCAAATGAAGATGAGTGCCACATATTCAGAATCAACTACACCTCATTATCTATGAGGAACTGAGGAGAAATTATTGGAGGTGGAAACAAGTTCGCCACACATTTGAACTGTAAATACCACAAAGGATGTAGTAAAGATATATAAAATCAATAAATGATTTTTATTAAATCTAAAAAGAAAATATACCAAAGCTAAAATTGAGCACTACCTTAGGTTGGTTGTACTTCTCCCTTATTGCAGCCAATGTGCAACCTTTTCTGTTCAATTGCAAGTCGTGTATGGCGCAAATACAATCTCTCATGTCTGATACTTTATAACCTGTGTAATGTTGCAGAGTAGAATTCTGAAAAGTGAACAAAATATAGGAGAGTTAAACCTATGACCCATGCAATTTTCATGCATAACCACAAAAGCAGCACCACATAAGCACTAAACAGCTCTTAAAGGTAGCAGCATTACCCAAGGGTGAACCATAGGGTCAAGGGTCATTCTTGCCACAAATACAGCTGCTGCAGCTATTAGAGATGGTAGATACTTGAGAAAATCATATTCTACAAGTGTTAGCTCTGCAAGATAGTTGCCCATGAATTCCAAATGCAAGCTTGAAACCTACCATGAAACTTCTTGTCAGTGAACTAGGTGCAGATGATTTGATAAATAAAGCCGTGATAATTCAATTACATAATAAAAGGCAAGCAGAATGAGAATCTACCTTACATGATGCTTGAGCTGCTCGGATGAAACGCCTATCAAACAATATAATTAAATATAATAGACAAACATATTAAATTTTTTACAGGACAAAATAGGATAAAACCTACAAACAAACAAAAAAAACGGAAAAGGCATAGATAAGTAAATGTCCATGATAAAGCCAAACTTTGAATAAGATCTTACCTGAGAAAGGTCTTGGTGGTTGGTGTTGTCAGATCATATTGCAAGCGGTTCAAAACACTAATTTCCATTTCCAACACCTGTTAATTTGGAAAGAATAAATATTAAGAGATAATTCTAAACCATTGAAGCTTCAATTACATCAGTGAAATATTTCAGTATTGATGAAATTCAAAATATTTACTTCTTCCTTTTTGTAGGTATTATCGGTAATATAGCAAAATTCTTCTACTGGAGGAGCACAAATTTCTTCATACTTCCTGGAGATTACATCAAATGATCTGTTAAGTAATTTTTATCCAAGTTGAGAAAAGTGAAGCTAAAACCTATGTAACAAGTAATAAATACATACGAGGCAACAAGCATGCAAGAAACCCCTAAAAGCTGTAGCCTTTGTCTATTGACTACATTTGCAGAGAGGAACCGGTCAATATAAGATACGGTTAAATAAAGTGTGTCTGGGACAAGCTTGTACTCCTCTGATACCTGTTACCACAATAATGTTTTAACAAAATTACATAATGTTAAAGAGCACAACAAAGACAGTTAAACCTTCAGAAAAGTTAGTAACGAGGCAACCAACAAACCTCAACAAGCCAATCAATGAGTACACTCCTCATGTTTGCATTGATATCACGCTGAGTGGTTTCCATAAAATTGGGCAAGGGCCGTCTCTTTAGCTGAGAAAACAATATCCAGTTTGGAGAGTAAACACAGAGAATGACCTCAAACTAAATGACCCTAACAGATTTAGTGATATATGTTAACAGTGCTTTTGCTCCAAATAGTTGGAATATGTCAAGCTTCTGCTCAATTAAACGAACTTCATCATGGCATTGATAAAAACAAATGATTTGTCAGTTGTTGACAGTTAAATGTCAATTTATATGCAAGACAGACACTAAAACTTACCATGCCAATAACATAGTTAAAACTATAAAATAGCTTGTAATGTTATGAAAAGACATGCAAACAAACCAAGCATCAAGATTTTTTGGATCACAGCCCAAAATTGGTTCTATTAAAAAAACAAAATCCTTAAAATTTTGTTGTATTATAAATCAAATTCTTCATTTTAATAACCCATTTCTGTTAAACCATATGAAATTTTCATGGCCCTAGAACAAGCAAGATGAGCAGAATAAACCTCTACGACTCGCATATTTGCATAGATGTCTGTAACATAGGCTGTACACATCTGAGGATCTTTGTATTCCGAATCAATGTCAATGAAATCCGAACAGCTAGACCGTCCCACATCTTCATGAAGGTTTGCCAGAGGAACAGGATTACCTGTTTTTATCTTTAAAAGATTTAAATCATGCAATACTGCAATTTGAACAAAGAATTGGTTGGACAGAAACATAGAAGCAAACATCAACAGTAGGTAAAGGTAAATTATTTTAAATCTATGTACCTTGCTTCAAAGAATATTTTGGTTGTTTTGGTATACGTAGAGACTGCAATGTTGATTGTTGCTTCAGAGAAGCAATTGCTGCTTTATTATCACTTACCACAATCTCTTTCTCATTCGGTTTTTCCACTGACTGTTTGCAATGTGGGTGTACTGAAATTTGCTCAGCAATTGGATTAAGTTCTTTAGGATTGTCCTGTACTTCTTTTAGAGGGTTCACATTATTGTTTTGCTTATCATCCCCGATTGCATTACCAGCAGATGCATCGTCAACATTACAAATAGCTGGTGAAGTCTCTTTTTTAATCTCTGCCTCTTGAGTAATCTTCTTGTTATTCCGAGGAATTCCTCGGCCTCTTCCCTTGGCATTGGCCTTCTGAGATACAACCTTCACTCACGCAAAAACAGTTAAAGGAATAAATCTTGTGTAAACTCAGGAATTATGTAGCTGAAGATTTGAATAAATCATCACGCTGGAAAGACAGACATTCACACCTACCAAAGACAGTTTGTTCTAATACAGAGTAAGTTGGGCAAATATACGCGACGGATTTCTAGAGCCCATATTAAATATGGTAGTAAAAGCATTAAGACTTGGTAATAGAAAACAAAAAAATGCGGCATTCAACCCCCACATTGACTCTAAGAGTCCTAAGCAATGTTTGAAACTTTGCCAACTGGCAAATCCTTGTTCTACTTATAGAAGTTGCAGACTGCCAAAACTTACTGGTTTGAACTCTTTAGCAAATATACAACAAAGCATTCTAACCTTAACTGCTTTTGGTTTTTTCAAGCAATCAACCGCGGCCGCTTCCTTACAGATATTGGACACATCTGATAACACTGCACGCCGTTTAAGGGGTTCAGCAGCAACACTGAATCCGGAAATATTTGACTCCGTTGCTGCACGTTTTCCTCTCGGTTTACCTTGGGCTGGCGGAAGAGGAGGAAGGGCATTGTTCAACGTGGACTTTGCAGCCCTCGCCCGTGTAATGCGAACATTGGATGCCTGGGTTCCAGTCATCGTTATTTTTATTACACCTTTGAATATGTGTAAATCGAACAGCAATATTCAGAGATCCAGCCGCGGAAGTTTACCTATCGATCCCAAAATGATAAACCTCAGTTCGATGGCAAAATACAATTTTGACAAAGCTTCTCGCAATTACTTCATGATAAATAAGTAGAAATATGTGCAAAAGAGCAATGCTGGTAGCATACGGCAAGAGTAACATCTATAAATGTGATTTTAATGGCCACATTATATAAAGATACCCTAAACACACAGAAATTATGCGTATAAACCAGCAACTACCTCAAGCTCAAATGGAAGTACCAGAAGGACAAAGGATTAAAGAACCTAAACCAATAAAAATGTAGCATATACATCCGACATCATAGACCATAAATATTTGAAAACACAACACTCGTTGGAATGGTAATATATAATTTCATTGAAAAGCATGATTCCACGGAATAGAAATGGATTTTAAGCAATGCCATGGATTGAAAGCACAAAACTTCCAATATATGCAGCAAATGACGTCTACTGGTTGGTATCTCGGTATTTGGCAAAAGAGACCAGCAAAAATTCGACATAGATAATGTTCACGATTCATAAAACCTGAAAATGTGGACGAGAATAGGAACATTTTCATTCTCCTAAAGCTTGTTTTCTATAATCACAACTTTGACCGCAAATCACTTGAGAAATCTCAAAAAACAGAGCATTTTCCTGGAAAACTTTTAATCACAGCTTTTCACAGCAAAAAAAATAAAATTTGTAAATTTCTCCAAATATTTGCTAAAAACCTTCGGATGCGAAGAAAACAAAAATAAAAATGGCGGAATTGCACGGATATACCAGTTCTTGCAGCCCACCCAAAGGATCACCATGGCCGATCAGCCTGTTCCAGCTAATGTCAGTAGGACCAACGGAACTGAGGGAAAGAGTCGCCAGTGTTTGCTGTACATATAGAGGAGCCCCGTGAGAAGATTTGGTGTCGGGTTGGAAGCTCCTCTTCCGAAGCTCGTACCACTCCCTCCTTTCCTCTGCGGCTTAATACGAAGAAAAAACCACCTGGAAACCTCCATTTACTCCCCAAACACCACTCGCCCGCCCATTTTCAAATTTCAAACTGTGCCGTGAAACGGCCTGGCGTCTCGCCGTTGGCCTAGAAGTTGACACCGATAAACCTCTGTTTATCTCTCTCCAGGGTTTACCGACAGTTTGAAAACCCGGGGGCGGTTTTGAAAATTTAAATGCGGCAACAGATTTCCGGAATTTTCTTGCAAATATTGAATTATTTTCTCTTTTCTAAAATATATGGTTAATTTTAACTTTTAGTTTTATCAGTCTTACAAATATTATAATCAAGTCAAACATATATTGCGTGGATCGATAAAGTTTCAAAAATCTAACGGTTTGATTTTGTGAAGATTATTTTTGTCTCTTTCATTTTAAAAATACAGCTTTTTTAAAGAAGAGTTTAACTGTTTTATTTTTGAATTTAGATACCATTAAAATTAGTTAAATCAAGGCCAAAATCAATGAATTATTTTTAAATAATAAATTACTTTTAGGGGTAGTTAAATCCAGACCAAAATCAATAAATTACTTTTTACATAATAATTTACTGTTAGGGGTGGTGGTTACTGGGTTATTTTTTGCTTTAGATAAAATACAAAAATATTATATTTACTATATTTACAGGATTGAGTTTGAACTCAATTTCCAACCATCAAGTAAAAGTTTATGGGTTAATCTTTAGCATTTATTAGTAAGTTTTCTGAAGTGATAATCATTGGTGATTCCAAACTTTTCATCTATTATTTGGTTCCAAGATCTTTACCTTATGACGACAAGTCAAAGAATATTATGAAAAAACAATCAAAAACTCTTCTCTCTTTGTTCTAAACCTACAATATGTATCATGTGGTTTGCATAAACAATCAAACAATAGATAAATGGCAAACCAATGGGCTAGTTGTTATAGCTCAAAAAACCACCCCTTATGGTCAAGAAAAAAGTCACATCCTTTGCCAAGTCAAAGGATCAATTTGTGATTGGTGAAACATCAAATTTCTAGTGTAGAGAGGGCATTGGTAACCTTCTAGTTCGGTCTATAACATTATGGGGGAGCGTTGATAGGCCTTCTGGTTTCGTTCCCATAACTAAGGAGTGTTGATCCCTCAAAACACTTGAATTTGATGCTTCACCAATCACAAACTAGTCCTCTGACATGGCAAAGGATGTGGCTTTCTTCTTGACCTTAGGGGTTGGCTTTTTGAGCTATAACACTAGTCTAGAATCAAGTGAACTTAACTTAAATGGGTAAGTTCATTTTTGCCAATTCCATAATATTTCAATATATGCACCTTAATAAGCAATGGTCAGTTCTCTTTTAGACCATATGTCTCTAAGTCTCTCACAAAACATGGCTTCCTCTCAAAATTCGATGCATGGTGATGTGGGGATCAACAGTTAGTGTTATCCTTTTCTCTCTTGGTTCAGTTTATATTGGTTTTCGTTTGTAATGGAAGTGGAAACTTGTGGAAGGCATCATTATCTTGCTTGTATCATCAATCCTACCATAGTCCATCCATGACGAAAGCGTACATGGCTAATATCATCCTTATTTGGTCTTTGTGTTGGTCAACCCTATATTAGGATTCACAAGGGCTCATGCATATTAATCAAGGTGGCTTGCCCCTATTCTCATGGATAATTGATTGCCCTTAGTATTGCAGCAATAATGTTGCAACTACCAAGGGCCTCAGCTTTAATTATCAACCTGGGGTTCAAACAAACGTAAGAGGGGTCAACAATATATGTGCAGCAAACACTATCTCTTCTTTTTTTCTGACTTTTATGTAGGTTGAAGAACTGAGATGAAATCTAGTTGTATAGAGACCAATTTGTTCTATTATATAGGAAAAAACCTGAAATTGCAAGAAATGAAAGACAACAAGCAAACTTAAGCTAATTGCAAGAAAAGAAGGCAAATTGTTCTAACTGTAAAGAAGTAAAATCACACTTATTCTACCTTGCAAGAAAAACAAACACTCTGTTGAATTAAAAGCTTGTGAACATTAAACCCTAATTCTATGGGAAATAATCAATTTCTACATCAACCAAAATAAAGGCATCTACACAGTCTCTCTACCTCTAAATTCCATTCTTGGGGCTCCAAGAGCGTTGTACTACATCACAGAAGGTAAATCATGAGTTGAGTGCAAATCTGAGCAAGTTCCAAAGGTGAATTGCAAAATGCTACAGGAGACAGTCCAACGGGCAAGAAAATATGATAAATGCAAGGTTGGAAAGCAAATAAGCTAAGGAAAGGTTGTAAAATAATAAGGCACATGTATCAAAGTCTCCACATCAGTTGTGGCAAGGTTGATCCAACAAGATACAAGGTTGTAGGGTTTCCTATAGCAGCAAAACAGGGACTATGCAAAAACAATAAATAGTGAATGATAGACAAAAAATAAACAACATCAAATAAAGTGAATTGAATGCATAAACAAGAATGTTATTTGAACAATGTAACCACTACCAATATTATTATCTAATGCTCAGATACTTTGTAAGGAAGGATTGCTCATAAACCATCTAAATAGTCGTGCATAAAATTAAATTTCATAAATAAGTTGCAAAGATAAACAAATGTATAGACAATAATGGTACAAGGGGGATCTTGATCACCTAGGGTTGGCCCTAACCCAAGGAAGCTCATAACCCTTAAGTAAAAGTCACACTGAGAACTAAAATCAGAGATTACTTCCATTAACTTAAGAATTGTTTGTACATGGAAAAAGTTGCAGAACTTGAACTCTAAACTTCTCCTAATGCTCTATGTTGCTATTATGTTGCTCCTACTTGTTCTATTGGGCTACTCGAGTCCTCTATTTATACAAAATGAATAGCGGGTAGCCCCCTTGAGGGGAGGACTACTTTCCCTCCAAAACCCCTAAGAAGTTCGATCATGTTTCCTTGGTCACCACACAGCAGTGGGAAGGAATATTTATTATCCTCAACCAGCTGATTTGGAAGTCTTATGTACAGGGAGCAGGTCCCATGAATATCTTTGGTTGGAACTCCTCAAGATTTGTGCAAAAACCCCTTAATATCCCACACAATAGTCATGTTAGGCACATAAAGAGTGAAAAATCTCATTGACCCTCCTAAGAACTCATTAAGTTAGGAAAGTGCCATTAAATGCAAAAAGGAAGGTTTGATGTAGCCTTTATGTGCCAAGGAGTGGTTGGATGGGCCTTATGTTTTACTCATTTGGGAGGGCCATCATACCCCCCTACTGGAATTGTTGCTTACCCTTTGAGCAACTTAATCTTCCTCCCCCCTCTGCTCTTCCTCATTCATTTCTTTGACAACTTGTTCGACATTCCATATTGAGTTAGAGGTGGTTGTGTCTTTGTAACATGCCTCCTCCCATATCTACCCACTTTCATTGGCTTACCCGGGGAAAACATGAGTTGAGGGGCTACTATGACATGACTCAACCTCCTAGATGACCTTAAGGAAATGGAGTCGACAACACAAAACCTTATTGACGTCCCTCAGGTGCTACAGGACCCCCAGGATCCAACCAACCATTCCAAGTGTCCATCCCCAAAGATAACTTTCTTTTTAAGTGAACTAGACCCCCAGTCGCTCCTATGACAAGGCCAACAAGCGAATGTAACCCTCCAGTCAATCCCACAAGCTTGCTTCCCAGCGACTACAAGATTTAAGCCACTTTTTTCAGGGCTAGGATCCATGTCCCCTACCCAAAACTTGATGAAACTTCTAGAAATGATAAATAACACAAAGACAAAGCCTCTAACACAAAACTTACTCAAAGACTTACCTAACCCGATCTAACCATTATAGTCATTCTGTCAAACACATTGAGAACATAAGATCTACAGGTCATGAATGCATATCTAAACATAAACTTATCCAAGGTTTACCAAGACGGACTAATGCCCTCTCACAATAGATTAAATAATACCAATTAGGTCATGCATTCATTAACCAATCATTTATCAATTAAAAGGTGATAAGAGCCATACTTAAAATTGTCATAAAACCATGGTTATAACCAACATATAACCAGATAATTAACACTAATAGAACATTCATTAAAGCCACATAATAAAAAGTACATACACTCAGAAAGACAAGAAGAGCTTAGCTATTATTAACCATATGAAAAATCCAACTAAGTCAAGGACTTCCACGTACCACCCAACCATGGATTGAGCTAAACCAAAACTTTCTTTCATCCAATCACCCTTGTTCCATATTACAAACATGAATGTGGGATCTCGTGGGATAAACTAATCCATAAACAACGAAGGGAATCCAAAGATTAAACCGCCTCCACCCTCACACTACCGTGATCTCACCTAAATTGGTCTTGAGGTCACAAGACCAAACTGAGCTTGGATGCCTCATAATTCCTTCACCATCCCTTAAGGAATTTTCCTATCTCCACCCATCTATTGAGGGCTTCCCGGAGAAAACCATCTCTACCCCCAACCCTTGGGATTTTCTTGAGACCACCTCACCTCGATCTAAAACCTTCCGGCAATCTAAAGTTGAACCAAGAATGAATACCATCACACCATGGCTATCTGAAAATGGCAAGGCAAGGTTAAAGCCATTGTCGAAACCTGACAAAACCCATGCCAATGGTAGCAAATGAACCAAATACACACATGCATATACCATGCATGCCAAAACCAACTAGGAAATCATACATGCCACTTGTTACCTGCGAGTGTTCTCATTGAAGCTGCTTGATCCAACCTTTCCTTGTTTTATCCTTGCTTTCCTTTGCTTTCTTTGTCCTTCCTTTACTTGATTGTTTCCTTCACCTCTTGACGCTCTTCTCCTCTCTAAGACTAATTCCAACACTAAATTGACACAAGGCCTCAAATTGATGCTCTAATGTCTTTTTATTAGTGATGCCTCTAATTTCTTCATTTTCCATTATTTTTCCTTCAATTTTCCTCTCATGCAAATATGTGACTCTTCACCTTCATTTTCTCCTATTTTCTTTTATTTTCATAAAATAAATGCCAATAATGCCTTATTTCCTTTCAAAGCCTTTGCCATTGCCTTGTCCAATTTCCTTTAGCCATAATAAACAACAAGTGATGCCCACTAGGATGATTTTCCCAACATTCAACTTGGAATACATGTCCCATGACCTTGGTCTTATTTTGCCTTTATTAACTTTATTACATGAAATTTTAACTCGGGCCTGTTACAAACCCTTCCCCCTTAGGGGAACACTGTCCTCAGTGTTCAATGAAACCTACAACAAGAAAAACCCTAAAAAGAAAAACGTATTACCCATGGAGCTTTATAACCAAGCTCGTTGCGGTATTTACTATGAACAACCTACTCAAAAGCAAAACCATCATGAAAAACATGACAACATAACAACCATACCGCTTATTGGAGCTTTATAACATAACTCATTGTGGTATTTACAATAACAACCATACATAAATATGTATATATACCAAAACTACTTTGCCTCAACCGATAAACAATGAAGGATACATAGCCTACATTTGATCAGTCATCCCCATGTAGCTTCATCAGGCCCAAAGTGCTTCCATTGCGCTTTAACTTGCTCGATTGTTTTGTTCCATCTACAATACAAACCAATCAATCACGTGATCAACATCCTTTACATATCTTTTAAGAAATGAAACATGGAAAACATCATGGACTTTCATTGTCGGAGGCAATGCAAGTCTGTAGGCCATTGCTCCAATCCTCTCAAGGATCTCGAAAGGTCCACAATACCGAGGTGCCAACTTCACACATGACCCAATCCTCAAGGAGCTCTTCTTGGGCTTGATGCGCAAGTACACATGCACCCCAACCCGAAACTCCTTAAATGCCCTGTGTTGGTCTGCATAACTCTTCTACATGTCTTGTGCTACCTTTAGATTCTTCTTTATAAGGTTGCATTCCCTATTCCATCTATGCCAACATGTTCGGTCCTATAAGTACCTTGTTCACTGTATCACTCTAGCTGATGGGAGTGTTACAACTCTGCCCATAGAGTGCCTCAAACACACTCATCCACAGTAACTCATAATAACCATTGTTGTAAGAAAAATCAACCAATGGAAGATACTCCTCCCACTTTCGCTGCTGATGCATGAAATACATCCTCAGCATATCCTCTAGAATCTTGTTGACCCTATCTATCTGTCCATCTGTCCACGGATGATAAGTTGTATTGAAGGCCAACTTTGTACCCAAACCTGTAAATAACTCCTTCCAAAACCTGGAGGTGAACTTAGCATCTCTATCTAAAACAATCTTCTTCGGATTACTGTGCAATCTCACAATATCTCTGATTAATACCTGTGCCACGTCATCAGCTGAATAAGTCAACTTCACTAGAATGAAGTGAGCTACCTTGCTCAACCTGTCAACCACAATCATGATGGAATCATGTTGCTTCGATGTCCTCAGAAAACCTGTAATGAAATCCATGGAAATGACCTCCCATTTCCACTCTGGAATCATAATAGGTTGTAAAAAACCAGTTGGGTGCTTAAACTCAACTTTCACCTGCTGACAATCCAAGCATCTAGCAACAAACTCTGCCACTTCTTTCTTCAGGTTCAGCCAATAGTAGAACTTCTTCACCGCTGTCAATGTCTTCTGATATCTTGGGTGACCTTATTATGGCTTGACATGAAACTCCCTTAAGATAAGATTCTTGAGCTCACTATCCTCCAACACATAGATCATGTCCCTAAATATGACCAAGCTATCTAATGTGAGACGATAGTCCACATCCTAATCACCTGTACTCAACTGTAACCTATGCCTAAGCTGTTGGTACTTGTCATCATGTTGTCCTGCTTGTAAGATTTGATCCTGTAAATCTGTCCCATATGAACTCATAGCTACTATGTGATTTACCTGTACTCTTCTGCTAAGAGCATATGCAACCATGTTCTCATTTCCTTTAATGTATTTGATCTCGAATTTAAACTCACTAAGGGTAGCAAACCATCTAGCTTGTCTGGTATTTAGATTCATTTGGTCAAATAGGTATCTCATCCCACTATGATCACTCATAAATATGAACCTCCTACCAAGAAGATAGTGCCTCCACATATTCAATGCATGAATGATTGTTGCCAACTCAAGATCATGTGTCACATAGTTCTACTCATGCTCATTTAGTTTCCATGCCTCATAGCACACCACCTGTCCCTCCTGCATTAGGACTCCACTAAGTCCTCCCTTGCAAGCATTTGTGCACACCACAAACTCTTTATCTAGATCTGCAATATTTAACACTGGAGCATTTGTCAACAATTGCTTCAACTTCTCAAAACTTGTTTCACATTCTTCGGTCCATTCAAATTTCTTTCCTTTTTGTTGCAATGGTATAATAGGATATGAAATCCATGAAAAGTTCCCGATGAACCTCCTGTAATAACCTGCTAGCCCAATGAATGATATGACCTCATCCATAGTCTTAGGAGCTTCCCACTCCATGATAGCCCTTATCTTTTCTAGTTCCACTGCTATGCCTTCCATGGAAACAACATGTCCCAAGTAATGTACCTTTGTTTGAAAGAAGTTGCACTTACCAGGCTTGGCATACAATTGATTCTCTCTTAGCAATCTCAATACTGTTACTAAGTGTTCGACATGTTATTCCTCATTCTTATAATATATCAATATATCTCAATGAATACAATAACAAACTTGTCTGGATAAGGATGCAACACACTATTCATCAAGTACATAAAAGTAGCGGGAGCATCAATTAGACCAAAAGGAACTACAATAAACTCATAGTGCCCATACCGGGTCTGGAATGAAGTCATGTAGATGTCCTTTTCTTTAATGTGTACCTAATGGTATATTGATCTCAAATCAACCTTTGAAACAATTGTTGCTCCCTTCAACTGGCCAAACAAGTCATTGATCCTCGACAATAGATATATGTTCTTGATGGCCACCTTGTTCAACGGTCTGTAGTCAATGCACAATCTAAGAGTACCATCCTTCTTCTTCACAAACAAAACTAGTGCACCCCACGATGATACACTTGACCTAATATATCCCTTATCAAGCATTTCCTTCAATAACAACTTCAATTCTACCAACTCTAGAGTGCTCATCCTAGAAGGTGCCTTTGATGTTGGTGTTGCTCCTAATACCAACTCGATAGAAAATTCCACTTCCCTATGAGGAGGTAACTCTGTAATTTCTACTGGAAACACATCCTATTGTAATACAGGGTACCTATTGAAGAATCTACATCCTCAACATCCTTACCCTTGTCACTAGAAATATGGACTGCAAATAGTACACACCCCTTTTTGTGGTTGCACTTAGCCTGCATAACTGTAATAATCCTCACTGATATAGGATTCTTATTTCCCTACAAGATGCTCTTTTCCCCATTATCATCCAGGCACTCAGTAGCCTTGTCATAACAATAAAATTTGGTTCTGTGGAGGTACAACCAATCCATACCCAAAATCATACTATATGACCCTAATGGAAGTACATTCAAATGTGCTCATGTAGGCATGCCATTCAATTCAAATCCACAAGCTATTACGCATCGATGAACTCTCTTCTTAGTACTTGTAGCCAATTGCACCAACCAAGACTCTGCATGCACTTCTTTTCTCGAACCACACTTATCCACTAGGTCAAGATTAACATAACTATAATTAGATCCAAGGTCAATCAAAATATAAATAACTTGACCACAAATTTTACCTTCCATCTCAATAATGGATGTCTGGTGATTTTCCTACTTGCTATCCACAACTACATAAATTTGAGGAATGTTATGGTCAACATCTCCAACTATTTACGCCTCCTAAGAATTATAGATCTAAGGCCTGCCACCCTGGTATAATGGAAAATACTTGTTGCGATGATCTTTGCCACATATCCAACACTACAACGGTCTCCTACCACCACCTCTGTTATGTTGCTCTCCAGGCTGCGACCCATGTCCCTTCTCAACTGCATTGAAATTCTTGTAAGGAACAACATTTTCTTTCTCATCTACATCTTAAGGTCTTCCCCTCTTCAGTGGCAACTTCTCTTTAACTTTATCATTCCCCTTCAATTCACACTTAGGCTCAGCTTTATGCTTTGACAACTCATAACAATGCTTTAGTTTCCTGATGGCTTCCTCCAACGACCGTGGCTCATCAAACTCAATCTAGTCTCTATATGTTGTTGGCAACCCACTGATGAACCTTTGAATCTTCACTTTCTCATCCTTGGGGCAAGGCACATACCTCAACAACTACATGAACCTGCTAGTACACTCATCATCTGTCATGGAACCCATATGTAACTCATAAAACCCCTTAGCTTTGTCATCATAATATCTCTCAGACATGTACTTCTTCTTGAAGAGTCACTCGAACTCATCCCAAATCAACTCTTCCTCTCGAAGGCTTCTGACATTCTTCACATCTTCCCACCAGATATCTAATTTCTCTTTAAGATTGAAGGTGGCTTTGGATTTCATGTTCTCTAAGTAGTTATGAAATCTGAAGAATTTATTCATCCCAAGCAACCATGCCTTTGTATCTTCTAACTTCTTCATCTCTCCATAAAATGTAGGCAGCTTGACTTTCTTGAATTCCTCAGGCAAGTACTAAATCCTCCTATAAGGATGATGGCAGTGATGATGATGTCTCGTGGACGAGGAACTAGAGTGATACCATACATACTAGTCCCTCTATCAAGTGTGTCCAATGATCTTCCACCTCTGACTGTGTCCCCTCTATCCAACCTACAACATGACTGAGACCTACTACCATAGACGCCATTAGTCTTCTCTTCCTACTCTTAACTAATCCTTAACTGCCCCTATCTCTGCAAGTCTGAAAAACTCTAAAGGATGACTGCATTAACCTCTACCTACTTTTCTAGAGCCCTTGCATGCCTTTCCTGGGCCTCAACAGACTTGTCATTTTCCACTTTGCAACGCCCTACTTATGCCTTCAAAATCCTCAATGTATCTGCTATATCAAGAGAATAATCATCTCCTTGTTTCCCACCTAATCTGTAGGGAGAGTCACGTGAACTTTAGTCTACCATTCTACTCATCATCTTTGATTCTCTTCTTCTTGCAAGTGTACCATGTTAGAAAACCAAATATATACCATAATCAAAATCATACCTCAATGGCGTTCAAGGGAGGCTTATCTCATCTGCAAAATCAATCCGCATTAGTGTGTACATGTATAATCATAATCATATCAATATATCAACATCATGCATGACAATACCAACTGCATACCATGACTTCATGCATGACAACCATAACCATGAAAATGCATGCATAACAACATATATCTAGCCCATCAGGTCCAAGTATTTGAACCATGCTTTGATACCACTAAGTGGTATCAGATATCACCCAAAGAGAATGAAACCCACTCTGATACCACTATGTAACATGCCTCCTCCCATACCTACCCACTTTCACTGGATTTCCCAGGGTAAACATGAGCTAAGGGGCTACTATGACATGAATCAACCTCCTAGATGACCTTAAGGAAATGGATCCAACAAAACAAAACCTTACTGACTTCCCTCATGTGCTATAGGACCCCTAGGAACCAACCAACCATTCTAGGTGTCCAACCCTTGACAATTTTTTTTTTCCCAATGAACTAGGACCCTAGTCACTTCCATGACAAGGCCTCCAAGCGATTATAACCCTCAATTCACTCCAGGCTTGCTCCCAGAGACTATGGTCTCTTCCAGGTAGTTTTGTGCCAGCGATTATGAGATTTAAGCCACCTTTTCAAGGCTAGGATCCAAACCCCTGCCCAGAACTTGATAAAACTTCCAGAAATGATAAATAACACAAAGACAAAGCCTCTAGCACAAAAATTACTCAAGGACTTAACCTAACCTGGTCTAACCATGACAACCATTCCGACAAACACATTGAGAACATAAGATCTATAGGTCATGAATGCATATCTAAACATAAATTTATCTAAGGTTTTCCAAGAAGGGCTAATGTCCTCTAACAATAGCTGCAATAATACCAATTAGATCATGAATGCATTAATCAATCATTCATCAATTAAAAGATGATAAGATCCATACTTAAAACCATCATAAAACCATGCTTATAACAAACATATAACCAGATAATCAACAATAATAGAACAACCATTAAATCCACATAATAAAAAGTTACATCTACTCATAAAGACAAGAGGAACATAGCTCTTATTAACCATATGCAAAAGCCAACCAAGTCAGGGACTTCCACATACCACTCGACCATAGATTGGGCTAAACCAAACCTTTCTTTCAGCCAATCACCCTTTTGCCATATTCCAAGCATGAATGTGGGATCTCATGGGATAAACCAATCCATAAAAAACTAAGGGAATCCAGAGGTTAAACCACCTCCACCCTCACACTATCATGATCTCACCTAAACTAGTCTCAAGATCACAAAACAAAACCAAGTTTGGATGCCTCAGAATTCCTTCACCATCCCTTGAGGATTTTTCTTGTCTCCACCCACCTATTGAGAGATTCATCTCCACCCCCAGCCCTTGGGATTTTCCTAAGACCATCTCACCCAGATCCAAAACCTTCAGGAAATCCAAAGCTCAACCAAGAATGAATCCCATCACACCATGGCTATCCGGAAATGGCAAGGTAAGGTTAAATCCACTTTCAAAACCCGACAAAACCCATGCCAATGAAAACAAATGAACCAAATACACACCTGCATATACTATGCATGCCAAAACCAGCTAGGAAATCTTACAGCCACATGTTACTTGCAAGTGTTCCTGCTGAAGCCGCTTGATCCAACCTTTCCTTGCTTGATCCTTGCTTTCTTTGTCCTTCCTTTACTTGCTTGCTTCCTTCTCCTCTCTGAGATTAATTCCAACACTAAACTGAAAAAAGGCCCCAAACTAATGCTCTGATGTCTTTTTATTATTGATGTCTCTAATTTCTTCATTTTCCATTATTTTTCCTTCAAATTTCCTCTCATGCAATTTTGTGGCTCTTTACCTTCCTTTTCTCATATTTTCCTTGATTTTTATAAAATAAATTCCAATAATGACTCATTTCATTTTCAAAGCTTTTACCATTTCCTTTGGCAATTTCCTTTAGCCATAATAAACAACAAGTGATGCCCACTAGGATGATTTGCCCAGGTGGAAACCCGCATTCTCTTTAATGTACTATCATTCCTTGGACTCCTTTCCTGACTCTAATGTTCTTGAATACCTAGCAGTAAGGGTGGATTGAATCTAATCACAAACCATTGGACTATGACCTCTGAATAATCCTCGTATACCAAGGAGTCTTGGCAAGTGCAACTTGTAATCTGTCAAGAGAATGGCATTCTCTAATTTTCATGTTGTGGGGTAGTGCTTACCATCTCCTTCGGTATGATTGTGAGATTTCTTCTCCCAACAATCTAAAATCATCTTCAAAGTGGAGGATGGCATCCACTTTCCTATGTTTTTAAACTTCCACTACTTTAGGATCTTCTGCCATGATTGCATGAGTGGAGGTGAGGATGGATTGATTTGGGTGTTCAGGCCTAATCCACAGTGGCTCTCCATCCATAGTATTTTTTACTTCTTCAACTCTTACCCCACACCTTAGCCAAGAAACTAGGCCCAATAATTATGCATCTCCCAAATATGGGTTTGGGTCACATATGGTCAGATCTGTGAGGACAATGTTGTGAAGTTCAAATTCAACAACCTTGGCTTTGTCTTCTATACTACATTATAGGTAGAAGTCAATGAAATCTCTAGTCTGGTTCCCTTTTATGCAATCATGTTTATCTGGAATCAATACCATTGTTCATTTAGGAATAATGAGTAAGCCTTTGAAGGTTGTCTGCAATTGATTGATCTAAAGAGAGGTGTACCATGGTGCCTAGAGTTGTTTCCAAGTTTTCAACTTGAGTGTCCCTTGCTTGTAATAATCCTTACGTTTGTTGTAATTGGATTTTCAATTGCTTGTTTTCTTTCTCAAGTTACTCCCTCTTGTTTACTTCATCCAACCTTAGGAACACCATTTCTTCTCTCATTTTATTCATCTCATCCTCCATTCTAGCAACATCGACCACTCCTTTGGATTGGGATATTATTTTCTGCCAATGAGTTTCATATATGTCTCTATTCACCTTGAGTAGTAGCTAGGGCACTAGGTGCTCAAGAAGCACCCTCCCTGATACTCTCATAGGAGGAGGATCAACTATCAATGGCCAAGCAAAATAAGAATGGAGCTTTCTTAGTTGCTTCGCTAATTTTTTTAGCTTTGTGCAATTCTACAGGTTGTTTCTATAGTAGGGCAGTCTGGTCCTATAGGTGGGCATGCTTCCCCTGTGATTGTATTTCTTGCCTTGTTTCCTCAAGAGGTGCTTGCATTCATGTTATGTGTACCTCTGGTGCCTTTAATTTTTGATCCTTTACGTCTTATAGCTCTTCTTTTTCTGGATTTGGGTCCCTTCAATAATGATAAGGGTAGGAGAAGGAGGCTTTCACTTTGCACTATACCTTAACCTAGTGCTTCATAAATGTGAAGAGACATTTCAACATTTAAATATTTTATTAACAAGTGCACCAATACTAAGGATAGATTATCCAATTGAAGATGTTAATGTGTGTATCGATGCATGTAAGGAAGGACTTGGAGGATTCCTCATGTAAAAATGGGTATGTGGTATGTTAAAAATCAAGGAATCTAAAGGAGCATGATATAAATTATTCCACTCATGATTTTGAGTTTGAAACCATTATACAGACCTTAAAAATGTGGAGGAATTACCTCACGGGGAAAATATTTGAATTGAGAACATACCTCAATGATTTGAAACATGTATTTGGACATCCAATCTTGAATGTTGGACAAATTAGATGGATGGAATTTTTGGCTGATTATACCTTTGAATTAAAGAACACTAGAGGTAGGGAGAATCAGGTGGCTAATGCATTCAACAGAAGGGTGCATACAATGCATGTTATAGCCATAAATGTATGCAAATCTTATTTAGAAATCATAAGTTTAGAGGCTAAAATTCCAATCAAAAGTACATGAAAATATGAGAGGAACAACAAGGTAATTTATAATGAAAGTACATGAATTATAAGTTGAAAGAGGATGGAATTGTCATGTACAAGAGTAGAGTTTATGTGCCAAATTATCAAGGGCTGAAAAGTATAATGTTGTGTAAGATGCACAAAGTGTCTTATGCTTGACACCCAGGGTACCAGAAAACAATTTCAGCAATCAGGAAACAATACTTTAAACCAAGTTTGAAAAGGGAGGTCATTGATTATATGGTCAATTGTTCATAATGTCAAAAATTGAAGGTTGAGCATAAAATACAGTTAGATTTCTATAGCCAATACCCGTCATTGAGTGGAAATAAGAAATTATTTCTATTGATTTTATTACAAATCTGCTCAAGATCGTGAGGAAACATGATTCCATCATGGTAGTGGTGGATAAGCTCACTAAGGTTTCCCATTTTATTCCAATGAATTCAACGCACAAGGAAACAATTGTTACTGAAATTTATACGAAGGAAATTTCTAGCCTACATCGTGTGCGCAAGGCAATTATTTCAAACAGGGATCCCAAGTTTACATCAAACTTTTGGATAGGTTTTTTCAAGGGATTTGGAACCAGTTTAAATTTTAGTACAACATACCACCCAAAGCCAGATGACCATGTTGCCACACAATCTAGAAAAGGTCCTAGGAGGGGTACCTATGGGACATACACTAGACCAAATGACGGAAATGCAACAAAGACCCACTGTCACCTCAGTTAGTGTTCCCTACACTTTACAAACTTTCACCAATGGGAAGAGTCCAGGTATGAAAGAAATCACCGATAATTATGGGATCAATGATAAGGTATAAAGTGATTTCTAGGGGCCATTCAAGGAGAGGATCAATTAGGGCTCATTGCTTCAAGAGAAGCTAAAGGCTCTCCAGGAAAGACCGACACCTAGGGTTAGAAATGTTTAATAATGATGAGTATGCCTAAGATCAAGACATCCAACATCATATAGGACCTCTCTAGAAGTGTTACAATATGATTTTTCACTTGAAAGAGGATTTTCCTTTTACTAGAGATACCTAGAAAGAAGCTTATGTGAGACATAAGGTTTATGGGTAATTGTGGGAGGACTTCCTCCAATGTGCTTTCTAGGTCAAGATAAGATGGGGAAAGGGTCAAGAATGATAAATTCCTTTGAATTCTATGTGAAAATGGCCCTTAATAAGACCACCAACCTAAGACTTTCGAGATGATCTTTCAAAGATGCAATTAGGGCTTGAGTTTTCTTGCAAACCAATCGTGGGAATTTCTCCAAACTTGGAGGATCACTAGAGGAGACACCAATGCATATTTTTGTCCAATTACTATTGAAAAACACCTTCTCTAATGCAATTCACAAGAAACCCTAGTTGGTCATCTAGGAGAGGAGCCGACAATTTTTGGAGGAGAAAAAAGAGAAAGAAAAGAAGGGTGACCACCAATTTTACTTGGATCGATGCTTAATCCTTGGGCTATGGAGTATATGATGATTCAAAATTTTGTTGAATTCATATTCAACGAGGCTAAAAGGTGATGCCCTAGCAACCATTGTTTAACAATTACCCACCCAATATCTATGGCCTTTCATTGAAAAAAATAAAATATTAGGAACAATCATCTAATTGTTATGCAATGAGTAATATGTGCAATCAACAATCTAACCTTCTTATGATTTTCAATATATATGGCACAAAAGAACTATCTAGTTGCAATAATTCTGCACATTAGACATTATTTCAAGAAATATCACTCACAAGATAACAAGAGGTATATCTAATCATAGATCAAGAAGAAACCCCAAGAAAGAACGAAAAGCTTCCAAATATAATGAAATCCATCAAGAGATCTCCTATAGACATCCAAGAAGAAGTGTGAAATTTGTACAAGAGAATAGACCCAAGAAGTGATGATGATGCTCTCAGAAATGAGATTTATGTTTATTTATATGATCCTCCTACTAATTCGAATTAGCCTAATAGCCCCTACAATTATAAAATAATGTGAAAATAACAAGTCCTCAGTGACAAGCCCACCAAGTAGCTCATAAGTGATGAAGAAGCCATCCAAAGTGAGGCGAAATGATGAAACCATGGTGTAGAAGTGTAGTTGGAAGACCTAAATGAGTCCTCAAGGCACCATAATGAGGGTGAGTGCTCCATGAATGATGAACAAGGGGTCGACCCCTTAATCTTTGTGCAAATGATCATGTGGTGCTCCAAAGTGGCTTTGAGGCAGAAGTAATGGTCTCATAAGTATTCTAATGAAAAATCTTGTAGACCACTCCAAATGAGGGCACAAAAGGTGGTGCTTTGCCTCCCCTATCTCAAGGATGAGACAAAACTACCTTGGGCCTCATATCAACTACCAAACCCTAAATATATTGCTAAATCGATTGGGGGCATTGCTGGTCCAAACACATCATCTCACATATAATGTGGGGCAATGAACAAGCAGTTGAAGGTGTTGAGGGCGCCCATAAGATGAGACAATGTTATATCACATGACAAAGTCCCATGGTTCTCAATGCATCCAATACAAGTGTCAATATGAGCATCTAGTGGGCTTGGGTCCTAGTTAAGTTACCAAACACATAATGAAACCACCTACCAATTGTTGAGAAATGGCAACAAGAAATTCCAGTTTAATTTGTCATTGAATTAAACTTGAAATTAAAATTTAATTCTATGCTCATAGCAACTTGTAAATAGTTAATTAAGTTTAATTAAATTAATTAGCTTAGGAATTTCAAGCTGGAAGTCTTTCTGTGGTCATGTATATGTTCTCCCTAAGTTTTAGGGGTCCAGTATGAGTTTAAATTGAGTTGGAAATTAGATCACTCAGTTTACTGAGTTAAGTGAAGTTAAATTAGTTCCAAACTGTTTGAGGAACTAATAGAGGACTAACAATTAGTTGGTGCACTAATGCGTACACTAGTGCTACTCCAGTTAACTGAAGATTCCCTCATGAGAAACTCATGCATGTCAGTTCAAAGAAAGACCCAGTTGAGACTAGAGTGCAGGGACATTGTACTATCAGTTGTATTATTTACTGGAGTGTAAATATCATGCATGCATCAGAGAATTGATCCTATGTTTGGATTACACAATTTTGGAAGCATGAATTCCCTTCTAAATATGGGCTATTCATCCTAGGAATTACACAAGAGATTAGGGGCTTGGAGAGGTGCAAAATTAGCTAAGTGTTGGCCAAGAGCTAGCTTGTGAGCTGAGAGAGTTGAGCATACTTGTGCGGAATTGTTCTAGTGAGAACAAGCTTTGCATATTCACTCATATTTTTGATTAGTCCAATACAGATAGGCGAGGTTTTGAGTTGTGGCTTTCCCCGGGAAAACTTATTGTGTTGTGTTCCATTGATTTATCTTCTTCTTGTTCATATTGTTTTCATCGATCTATTGGCTTTTGCTGGTTGAAAGTACAAGTAGATTCTTGTCCTGTGCTTTAGTAAATTGCATGAGCTTGTGAATCTATAGGATTTTCTACATGGTATCAAAGCTGAGAACAATATACTAGAGGAGATGTTGGGCTTCCTATTTGTCATAATTTTGTTGATGAAACCATCCATTTTCACATCATTTCATTCACCCATTGTCATCATTTTTAACCATATTTCTTCATAAACACACCAAATTCCCGCATACATGTTTACATGGTTTATTATTATTATTTCCATTATTTTTAATGAATTAAGAAGAATTTTGCATGGTTTTACTAATGACAGTTTAGCAAGTTCAAGTTGTTGCAGATTTGTCAAGTTTCTGTAGCTACCTCCATGGTTGAGGTAGTAGCACTACTCTAGAATGAAATCTGACACTTAGACTTGGTTTCTAGAAGTTCCAATATGGATTTGTATTGGTCAAATTCCACCCAGCTCGTACGTGTGGACCTCCAGGCAAATATCAAGGGAAAATTGTAGTAGTTTTAACAAGTCAACTTCAAATGCATTTTTTGAGCAAATGAAAGCGAATCTCGAAAAAAAAAACATGGGTTTTGTCCATAATGGGCCCAATTAGTTTCTTTGCAAAAAAGCTCCGGAATTCCTTACCATTTGGGAGATATTACAAGTTCTTTGGATCCCTATTTTGCAGGTTGCGTGAGCAAACATTGCACCCATGTGTCAATAAATGCCAATCAAGCAAACAGAGGTCGGAATGGAATGTGCTTCATCAAATTTGTGGCAACCAAGTGTCCATTCAGTTATGATCTTTAGCCATATGAATCTCCATGAAGTTACATTGTAATCATTATATAAACACTCCATTGAAACAAAGAGGGGTATGTAATTTTGAGGTGACTGTGACATTTTAAAAACTGTATTTTTCATTCCATTTTAATGAAGCAGTACCTTGAAGACTAAATGCGCAGCTAGCTATCGCAGTAAAGCTTTGATAACGCCTATTTGTGGAGGGTCCCTGTAAACAATGAAGGTTTTGCATTCTGCGTTTTTAATGTAATTGTTTTAATGTTTTTATTTTATCATTTGATGTAGTTAAATTCATGTTTTTATTTTGTTCTTAGTTATAGTTGTTTTCGGAATTCCATTTTATCATTTGATGTATATGTTTATATAGTCTTCCTTTATCATTTGATGTAGATTCATTAGTCTTTCCTTTTGAATTGATTGCAGAGTAATTCACAGTTTTATTTCTAGAAATAACAGTGATTTATTGCTGAGTAGTTTTACGGAGTTCATAATTGATTTATTTCAGAACATTGAGTGATTTCTTTTCCAGTTATGAACTAGTTATTTTTAGAAAAGATTGAGTAATTTCTTTACAGGTTTATGAGTGATTTCCTTTTGACCAATAGTGATTTCTTTACGTCCGCCTAGGGTAGCTCAAGTGGCGATGGCCATGAAATGAAGCCTCACCAAACCAGAGACCTTGGGTTCGAATCTTGTGCTACCCCCCTGCCCCGTAGCAGGGTGAATAATGGACATGTAAACTCGAAAATCAAAGAGTCCTACCAAGATTACAAAAAATAGTGATTTCTTTACAGTTTCATAGCATTTCAATTTCACAATTAAAATGATTTCTTTGAAAAAACAATTCAATTGCAGAACACAAATGATTTTCTTATCGTTTCATTTTAGAACTTAGTTGTGCAATTTTCATTTCGTTTAAGCTTCATGTAGGAATTGATAGGACAATAATTCTTCTTTTAGAAATTTAGATGTGTGTTGCAATAGATCAATTTAGTTTCTTTAATGAGATAATGCGAATTTGCTTAATTTCATTTTGCAAGTGTGAGTTCTTTATAGTCTCATTCTGTTAGAGTGATTTTACTATGGTTCCATTTTTTTAAGTAAGAAGTTTGCTTTAGTTTCATTTCATAGATAGGAATGTTAATTTCATTTTGAAATAGGAATATAAAATAAATCTTAGAAATGAATTTTCAATAACTCAATCATTCATATTAATAATCCAATTTAATAAAAGGGGTTTCTAACATATATTGTGCACTTGCACTTCACAAGTTTACAAACTCCAGTTGATAATTTATATAACAATTTAAGACAATTAAGTTGACAAATAGGAGATTTCGAAGTTTTGAGTTTGGTGTTACAAGAAAAATTCGAATTTACAATACATACTTCAGGATCGGCAAATGGTGTTCTACAGTTTGCGGCTCGAGTATGCCTTGGAAGGAAACTCGAATTTTATAGCCTAGAGGGACAAAATGGAGAATGTACTAGAGGATAATGGCTTGAAGGAATTCATTGATCAAGAAATTCCTAAGCCGACAATATCGGATGCACAAAATTTGGCTGAATCGAAAAAGTGTGTGGTGAAGGCGAGGCAAATACTCCTTCAGGGAGTTCGATACCACATTGTCTCGAGTCTCCATGGCGAGGAAACTCCGTATGCTATGTGGAAAACATTAACAGACTTGTACCTGAACTACAGCGACCAAAGGAAATTGACATTGAAGGACAAACTTCGAAAAGTCAAAATGGAGAAAGGCGAGACTATTCCAAAATACTTGACCAAGTTCACTCAATATCGTGATGAACTTGGAAGTGTTGGAATTGTGGTTACTGAGGATGATATGGTGAATATTTCTCTTGTATGACTCCCAAAGAGTTGGCATAGTTGTCAGGACTTCGTCAATTAATGGGAGAAGCTGTCAAATTGGGAACAACTATGGTTGGATTTGATGCAGGAGGAGATGAAGAGGAACACCAGGGATGGCTCTTCATCAAAGACTGATGATGAAGAGAACTGTGCCTTAACAATTAAGGAGAAGAAGGGGAAAGGGAAAGCTTCCCATTCCAAATCATATTCTTATCATGGAGGTAAGGAGAAATACATGGTGAAAGGTAAGTGCTTTCATTGTCATGAGTTGGGCCATTTTGCTACAAATTGTCCACTCAAGAAGTCCAAGAAGAAGTCCTCAAGAGGAGCGGTGGGTGAGGCTTTCGCTTCTCAATTCGAATTGGAATTTTCCCTCATTGCATGCATGGTTCCATCAATGATGGGAAGTGTATGGTGCTTATAAAGCAGAGCTTCATTTCAGATGACTGGCGACAAAGAGTTATTTAGTGAGCTAGAGGATAAATATCTCTAGATGCATATCAAGATGGGTGACGACGGGAAGTATAGTGTTTGCATTCATATTTTTGGAATGACATTTCGAACCATCCTAATGATGAACCACAGAGGATGGTTCGAAACGTCATTCCAAAAATATGGATGCGATGACTCCAGAAGGTGACACCACACAAAATAAAAATCGTAGAAGCCTCAAATCAATAAGTATAGTGTTACTGGATTGGTGTTAAAATTGGAAACTAGGTCCAAACTCCACATGGATCATCTTATTTATGACAACTGATATTTTTCTTGGATCCCTCTCTTCGAGAGGTGTAGGATTGATCTAAATGTCATCAGATTCTGACATGTACAAATGAAATTATGAATTTATTTTGATTATGGTCAAATTGTCAAGGTCGACCAGTAAACTTATGTAGGCTTAGAATCCCAAAAGTCATGTCTATTCATCCTCAACGTTGCATATAAATAGAATGTGACTTAGCCTCATTTGGACACATTCATCTTCACACTTCTCTCTCTCTCTCCTCATTGAGTGGGTACAATTTATGGGCCTCTCTCTCTCCACGCGTCTGAAATTTCAGGAGAGCAAAATTTCAAGAGATCGAAATTTCAGGGAGCTGAAATTTCAGGAGGCTGAAATTTCTAGACAGTTTGACCAGCATGAGTTGACCTACTTTGACTATTTTTTTGAGGGCTATCCATGTTTTGGCAGGCCGCATTTCTAGGCACAAAAATCAAGGCTAAACGTTGATTGTTGACCAATGTTGGCTACAGCTAGGGCTGATTGAAGGTGGGTTGTTTGACTAGACTTTGACTAGGCTGAATTTGACTATTTTGAGGGTTGTTTTATCTTGTTGTTTGGAGGCCTAAGTTGACTGAAGTTGACCAATTTGCTGAGGGTCAAATCTGGCCTGTTGACAAGCATTAACTTTATTGGTTAGGGCTCTTTTGCTGCTATTATAAATTACCAGATTTGTAAAATGTGTTATCTCTCTCTGTTGAACTATTTAAGACTAAAAGAAGATTTGATCAAGGGTTTCCCACATTGGGTTTGTCCCTGGATGGTGCCACATCTTATGTCCTCTTGTCTTGGCTTGTCTTCTATTGTTTATTTTTATGTTCTATCTGCATTTAACTATCATGTTGATGTTATTGCTAATCTAAATATTAATATTGGGCTAATAAAGAAACTGAATTAAAATTGATCTAAAGCATAGAACATACCATTGTTGCCTAAAATTATCATGGTATCAAAGTTGAGGCGAAGACAAATCCCACGCAAGAGTGAAAGAGCAATCACTAAAGACAGTTGGACAAGGAAAAAAGATTCAATAGGTTCCTCATCCTACTTCTTGGTTGAAGACAAGCTGCATGATAAATATGACTATCATGGATGGAAGATGTCTCTTGATTTGACCTTGGAAGAAAAAGAAGTGATGGACTATGTGCATGGTAAAATCCCTAAACCTCCTTCAAATGCACCAGCTACTGCAAAGACCAAGTCAAAGCAAAGAAGATTATCAGGGATTCCATTGACCAGCATCTAGCAGCCTACATCTCCAAATTGAAGACCTCCAAGGAGATCTATGATAGGTTGGTTGGCATGTTCAAAGCTACTAATGCTAATCAAATTCTATTTCTCAAGAATAAGTTGAAGGATATTAAGTAGGGTAAGGACGAGGATATTCAATCCTATTTCTTGATCAAGAATGATCTACTCTCGATTAGAGAATTCATTCTTGATAGGGAACTTACTCTCACCACCCTTGGAGGACTTCTGCCTGAGTGGCATGTATTTATAACCATCATCCTCAACAATGATCGAATTCCAGGGTTTGAAGAATTGATGTCGAGATGCATTCAAGAAGAAACTAGAATGGTGGAGCAATAAATGCTTTCTAATAGAAGCAACCCCACTGCATTCTCCGCTCATGCCAAAAGGAGAAATAATGCAGGGTTTAAAGGTCATTTCCATGGAAAGCCTAGATCTAAGGGAGGAAGGAAGGGTAGGTGCTTTGTTTGCAATAAGTTTGGCCACTATGCAAGGGAGTGTCCAAATAGAAGGGGCACATTCCATGATGATGATCACAATCATTCTAGGGGAAACTTCAACAATAACGATCAAAGGAATGGTAGGTCCAATGGCAAAGGAAAAAATAACGTGGGACATCAATGAAATGGTCAACCCTCCAAGAAATCAAGGAACTCTAGGTATGAAGGACCAAATGTTGTTAACAATAAGCAAAAATAGTACTACCTTATATCGGCCCTCTCCATTGCCTCTCCTCCGAACACTTTGGGAAATTGGCTAGTTGATAGTGGTGCCTCAAGGCACTTCACCGGATACAAGGAAGCCCTCTCTAATCTGATAGAAAAAGAGACAAACTTGGAGATAGTCCTTGGAGACGATGCCACCTATCCCGTGAAGGGAGTAGGAAATGTTACCCTTCAATTGAATCAAGGTAACACTATTCATTTGTAAGAAGTACTATATTTACTTGATCTCAAGAAGAACCTGGTGTCCATTTCGATAATGGAAGACAAAGGATTCAAGGTGGCTTTTATTGATGGAAAGGTATGTGTTTGGAAAATAAATTTTAAAGATGATTTTACTCTTGGGTTTAGGGTTGACACTTTATATCAAGTTGGAGGAAGTCCATTGGGAGCCGTGTCTTGCAACACATCTCTACAATTTGAACTATGGCACCAAAGGTTCTCCCATATTCATTATAAGGCCCTACCCGATGTGAGAGGAATGGTGACAGGTATGCTTGAGTTCAAAGTAGAGAATGAAGGTGTATGTTCGGGATGTTCTAAAGGAAAACTTACAAGGGGACCATTCTCCTCAAGTAATAGCAAGACCACAAATATATTGCAATTGATCCACTCCGACATATCTGGTATGATGTCCGTAAACTCTTTCGAAGGATACTTATATTATCTCACCTTTACGGATGATTATTATTGCAAGACCTGGATCTACTTCTTGAGGAAGAAGGATGAAGTGTTCACCTGGTTCCGAAACTTCAAAGCCTTGATCGAAAACCAATCTGAGAAGAAAATCAAGCTATTGAGTATTGATAATGGGACTGAGTATGAATCCAATTAATTCCAAGATTATTGTAGAGAATTTGGCATTAAGAGGGAGACTACAACACCATACACTCCTGAGTAGAATGGTGTGGTTGAAAGGAAGAATCACTCTATTGTAGAAGCAGTTCATGCCATGCTTCATGATCAAGGCCTTTCGAAGTTCCTATGGGCTGACGTTGCAAATACCACCGTGTATGTTCAAAACTAATGCCCTCATCAAGCATTGGACTCCAAGGCTCCCAAAGAAATGTTCACTGGTAAGAAACATGATGTCTCTCATTTTAGAATTTGTGGAAGTCCCGTATATTTTCATGTGCCAAAAGAGAAAAGAAGCAAATTGGGTGCATCTGGGAAGAAAGGAATCTCTGTGGGCTATAGTGAAAATTCTAAGGGATATAGAATTTATGTGGCTGGTGAAAAAGAAGTTGAGATAAGTCATGATGCTACCTTCGATGAATATATGGCCCTCAGGAAGATCAACAATCTTCCTATCCTAAGGAAGGACAAAGAAGTTGACAACGGAAATTATGGTGCAAAAGAAGACGAAACGATGCCTGAAGTTGATGAACCTATGGATCCTATTGATCCTCCTACTCATGAGCCCTCCTCCTCCAAAAGGAGACCCTCATGGCTTAGGGAGACTCTCGAATATGCTGAGAGACACATTGCACCAAGGGGGACTTTCCGTGAAAGCAAGAAGCCGAACATGTATCAAGGATATTTGACCGTCATGAGCAACATCATTCAAAATGAGCCTTCATCATTCAGAGAAGCCATGAAGCATAAAGTATGGAAGGTTGCTATGAATGAAGAGTACGAGTCAATTATGAAGAATGATGTCTGGGATGTGGTCCCTAGACCCCAGGACAAATCGGTTGTCACCTCCAAGTGGCTCTTCAAAATCAAGCATGGAGTTGATGGTAGTGCAAAAAAGTTCAAGGCTCACTTTGTTGCTCGAGGCTTCTCTCAAAGGAAAGGTGTAGATTACGATGATATATTTTCACCTGTTGCCCAATACACCACCATCCGCTCAATCATAGCCTTATTTCCTCACAAGGATGGAACCTACATCAGATGGATGTCAATATAACTTGCTTGCATGGTTCGATCAAAGAGGAAGTCTATGTGGAACAACCCGAGGGGTTGAGGTTCATGATCGAGAATCTCATGTATGCTAGTTGAAGAAAGCTCTATATGGATTGAAGAAAACACCCCAGGCTTGGTATGAGAGGATCGATAGTTATTTGATGAAGCTGGGATTCACTAGAAGTGAAGTCGATATGAAACTTTACTTTAAGGTTGAAAATGATAAACGCTCATTCTGGTACTTTATGTGGACGACCTCTTTTTGAGAGGTGCATAACCTCTCATTCACAAATGTAAGAGGGAGTTGGCTTCTGAACATGAGATGAAGGACCTAAGTCTGATGCATTACTTCCTAGGGTTGGAGGTGTGGCAAAAGCCAGATGAAATTTTCCTACCTCAAGGAAAATATATTGTGAAGATATTGGAAATATTTGGGATGGTGGACTGCAAGCCTGTGACTACCCCAATGGAACTTAACTTTAAGAAGCTATGTGGTAGTGTTGTTGGACCTGACTTGGGAAATGCTTCTAAGTATCGTCAACTCATAGGAGCACTGATATTCTTGTTGAAATTTCGTCCAGACATATGTTTTGCAGTTAACACATTGAGCCAATATATGGTTGAGCCTCATCATATACATTGGATTGCTGCCAAGAATGTTCTGAGATATATTCGAGGTACAATCACTCATGAACTGAGAAACACTGCTAGAAATGTGAGGTTGCATGGTTATTCTAATGCTGATTGGGCTGGAAGTGTGGTGGATCCCAAGAACACTTATGGATGTTGTTTTTCTTTGGGTTCTGCTTCGATATCCTGGATGAGCAGGAAGTAGAAATTGGTTGCCTTGAGCACCACCAAGTCCAAATACATAGGTGCTAGTATGGCCTCCTGTGAAGCTGTCTGGTTGAGGAAGCTATTAAGTGAGTTGTTTCGACATGTGTTGGATACCACCGTGATCCTTTGCGACAACCAGAGTGGGACTCGATTATCAGAGAATATTGTGTTTCATGATCGCTCTAAGCATATAGATATCAGGTACCACTTTATCCAGGATATGGTACAATGAGGAGGAATAAGGCTCCATCACATTGAGACTGATGAGCAGGTCGCCGATATTTTGACAAAGCCCCTGGAGAAGGTCAAGTTCTTGGACTTCTAAGAATGACTTGGACTCATGGAGAGACCCTCTTATGAGGGTCCTGTATGAGATGGACACTAAGCTCTGGGAGCTTCGGGGGGCTTCGGGTACTTCTTGGAGTGATGAGAAACCATAGGGTGAATGGTTCAACCTTCCCCTAGTGGTTTGGTATGTACAGGGTGAGTGGTTTAGCCTTCCCCTGTGATACCCCTTGGTCCTTCTCCTACTACGACATCCTACACATGCAGTCTGGGCCTCATGGGAAGTACCTCTCATCTGGCCAATGCATAGGGAAATGAGGATATGGACCATAGTACAACTAATGGATGCACTGTGTACTACCATACTCCCTATGCTAAGATGACCAATGTTGATTTTTCATCAATTGGAACTGACTTCAGGTTAGTAAGAGTGGTATGAGACACTCTCTTTTTATTGGAACTAACTTAAGGTCAGTAAGAGTGGTATGGCACACTCTACTTTTATTGGGACTGACTTCGAGTTAGTAGAGAATTATATGATACATTCTCGATCAATTCTTCTTCTTCATAGTTCAGCAGAGCAGAGTAGTGCATTGATGGCAAAGATAGTACAGATTGGCAAATGGATTAGCGGTTGGAGTTCTCCCTAGTTGAGAGGGAGTGTTAAAATTGGAAACTAGGGCCAAACTCCACACGGGTCATCTTATTTATGAAAATTGATATTTTTCTTGGATTCCTCTCTCCGAGAGGTGTAGGATTGATCTAAAGATCATCTGATTTTGACATGTACAAATGAAGTTATGAATTTATTTTGATTATGGTCAAATTGTCAAGGTCGGCCAACAAACTTATGTAGGCTTAGAAGCCCAACAGTCTTGTCTATTCATCGTCAACATTGCATATAAATAGAAGGTTACTTAGCCTCATTTGGACACACTCATCTTCGCACTTCTTTCTCTCTTTCTCTTTCTCTCTCTCTCTCTCTCTCCCCTCATTGATTGGGTACGGATTTCTGGGCCTCTCTATCTCCACATGTCTGAAATTTCAAGACAGCGAAATTTTAGGTGGCTGAAATTTCAGAAGGTTGAAATTTCACAAGAGAAAAATTTCAGGAGGCTGAAATTTCAGGAGACCAAATTTGTCGATAGTTTGACCAAGCATTGACCAGCATGCGTTGACCTCCTTTGGCTGCGTTTTTGTGAGGGCTATCTTTGTTTGGATAGGCCGCATTTCTAGTCACATAAATCAAGGCTAAGCATTGATTGTTGACCAACGTTGACTGTAGCTAGGGCCGACTACAGGTGGGATGTTTGACCAGACTTTGACTGGGCTGAATTTGACTATTTTGAGGGTTGTTTCATCTTGCTGTTTGGAGGCGGAAGTTGACTAATGTTAACCGATTTGCTGATGGTCAAACCTGAACTGTTGACAAACATTGACTTTTCTGGTTAGGGATCTTTTGCTGCTGTTATAAATGATCAGATTTATAAATTGTACTATCTCTCTCTACTAAACTATTGAAGACTAAAATAATATTTGATCAAGGGTTCCCCACATTGGGGTTTGTACCTGGTTGGTGCCACATCTTGTGTCCTCTTGTCTTGGCTTGTCTTCTACTATTTATTTTTATGTTCTATCTGCATTTTACTACCATGTTGATGTGATTACTAATCTGAATATCGATACTGGGCCAATAAATAAATTGAATTAAAATTGTTCTAAAGCATAAAACATACCATTGTTGCCTAAAATGATCAATTGGACATGATTACTTTTTAGAGGGAGCATGGGGCTCTACTCACCTTGAAGAATGTTATGTATGTGACCGAGCTGAAGAAGAACTTGGTATCCATTGCCATGCTTGAGGATAGAGGCTATGATACGATCTTCTCAAAAGGAAAGGCATTCCTTTGATGCATAGCCACGAGTCAGGTAAAGAAGATAGGGATTCGGGTGAACAATCTCTATAAGCTGGATGTAGAGGTGTGTGCTGCTTTGAGCACAAAAGTAGAAAGGGTGCAGAGCCGAGATGTTGGTCAGTTGTGGCACAGGTGAATGGGCCACTTGCATCATGGGGCTTTGAAGATATTGCAACAGATCTCTACCAGTCTTCCCAAAGGTATGCTTGAGCAAGTTGATACATGTAAGGGGTGTACTTTGGGAAAATTCACCAAGTCTTCCTTTCACGACAGAGACAATCGTGCAAAGGCTATTCTAGAGCGAGTCCATTCAGATATGTGTGGACCATTCTTGACTCGGGCTCGCCCAACCTTATGGTGCGACACATAGTTGCCTCCACCACCAATGAGCCAACAACTCATGTTGGAACCTCCATCACACAAAATATATATAAACAACACTTTATCATTCGACTAAAGGGAGGTGGCAGAATTGGGAAAACAATGAAACCATTTGCAGGTGGAACCTTGGGAGAATCTTTTTGTAGGGAATCTTGAGGGAATCTAAAGATTCCTTGGAGCTCCAAAGGTCACTTGCATAGAATATGGTCAAGTTTATAGTTGTTTGACACGATTTCATGCCACGAATCCAATGGTGATGTCTGTTTCTGCATTTGAGCTTTGCATTTTTCATCCATGACAAAAATTGGAGGTATAAGGATCATTTATGTAAAATTGATTGTAATTCATTTTTTTGCTACCATTTAATGAAAGAGACCTCCCCACATTGAGAAGGGCCCAAATATGTAGCCCACACTGTGTGAACTTTGTAATCAAATAGTTTTGTTCCTTTGATCTCATGGTTTCTTTATGATTTACACTTATTATCCATACGTTTAAGTTACTTGGTTAACAAGCTCTTTTATATGCAATTTTGTATGCATCCTTGACGTTAAAATATCTGGATCAAGTTTGGTATCAGAGCAGGTCTTCTTGATGTGAGTTGCATGAGTGAATGCTAACCAGGAATAAGCTCCAAAGAGGAGAAGGAAAACTCAAATTCTTTGATCCCGAAGCGGGGTGTGCACCACGAAGATGGAACATGGTAGATGAGGAAGCTCGAATTAAGGCATAGTGAAATTATCACAAGATCTTCTTCACCATGGCAGAGAAGTTGACAAGTTGTTTGCAGAATATGAGAAGACAATCAAGCCTGAGAAGAAAGAACCAGATGACCATGCTTTGGTAAATCATGAAGGTGGAAGAGGAGAGCCTCCTGAACCACCATCTCCATCCTCTAGTGATAAATCTTCTTCTTCTTCTTCTCATCACTCTATATAGCATCATAGGAATACATCTAAGAAGCCATTTTTAAAGCTAGATGTAAAGTTTGGTTATCGACAAAATGATTCAATGGAATGACAATATTTGAGACAAGGAAAGGGTCAAAATGCATAAAGCTTCACAGAAGAGTTTAGAAAACAATCTTTAAATTTGGGCATTTCACTTGATTCACTGAAATTGTAACAAAGTATATTGGTGCTTTACGTAGTTACATCAGACATTCATTGTTGTTATTTGAGCCTACAACTATTGATGCGTCTAGTGTGAAGGCCATTCACCTTGAAAACAGGGGCAAGAATTATAAAGAAGAGAAACTAAAGAAATCATCTTTCAAACCTCATAATGGAAAGTTCAAAGGAAAAGGAAAGGGAAAGGACAAGAAGGCAACTACAACCAAGAAGGAGGAAGGAGCAAAGCCATCTTACACACATTACAAGAAGTAAGGCCATGATGATGAACATTGTTGGAAGTTTCATCTGAAGTTGATGTTGATCAGTGGTCATCGTTGATGTCAACCCAAGCAGCACCAGGAGCTACCCCGATCTTGCATGGGAATTTTGACTTGAAAACTTACTCTATTCTGAGTCAAGGATCTTCTAGATGGATTCTACTCGTCGAGATGTTTCCATTTATATATTGCACGCCACATAATTCTTCACGGTTAGTAATCCCAGTTAGTGGACTAAAACCCTATGGAGTTGTGGCATGACACTCATAATGAGTTGTGGTAATTTAATAGTCAATAATTAATAATGTTTTTTTTTGCTCCTAAAATCTCTCCAACATTCACTTGTTGAGGACCCTCTCAACTCAAGACATTCATTTAAATATTGACCCTCATATCCTCCTCTAGTAGGGATTTTGTGGCTTCAAACAGGTCATCGTGGCATTTTTTTCTGCGAAGCTTCAAAATCTGAAATTAAAACCCATTTAATACGAAATCTTGGTGAACCTTGTGACCGAATTTAAGATCTTGGTTCGCTATATTTTTGGAGATATGATCTGAGGAAGTTAGGGTTTTTGCAGGCTCTCAAATTCCATGTCAAACAGGTGACGTTGGGAAAATTGTCATAACTATCTCTCTGAGCATTGGATTCAAATTTCATAAATAGTCACAAAAAGAGGATGAACTAAAGTTTTTTTAGTATCGTTTTTAGGGCCGAAGGTTATAATAGTGACACGTGGCACTATGTACAATTTCTCTCTACTGAACCAGTCTATAATCAGGTCATCATGGGATATTGGGCATAACTCTTTCTTGACGAATCCAATCTTGATCAAAACTTTGGGGTTGGAAAGATGACTCATATGGCTACCAAAGGACAAAATTCCAGACCTTAGAGATCCGAAATTACATAGATACAACAAATTCAATATCGAGCTCCTAGAAGGCAAGAAAAAGCATGCATTCAAGGATCACTATTGTGAGGACCACACATCAACAGTCAAGGGACAACGCCAGTTTTGGATATAGTATTGCATAGATTCCAGGCCTATATCAAGAGTAGGAATCTTTGTCAACTGCTGCAACAACTCAACAACAAAAGTGACAAGCACACTTTAGGTATGCATTGTAATTTTAATTTGTATTTATTCATTATTATGAACTTACATGTGTTTTGCAGGCAAAGGTAAGTTGAAGGGTATTTTGTTTTGTTTTTTGGATTGGTTTCTCTGGGAAAATTTTGCATGCAGGTAGAAGAAGATTCAAGTACAACTTAAAGCAAGAATTCAAGATCAGAAGTATCAAATCAAAGGAATCAATGCAGCGAGACATCAATTGAAGACATGACAACCATCCGTATATTGTGAAGAAGTGTCAAGGCCAAGATTCATCATTGTAAAATTGTAAAAGAATCATTTGTAAAAGTGTCATCATTGGAAGAGTCATTATTGTAAAAGAGTTAATCTTCCTAGAGTTGGAAAGGCATTATTGGGAAGTATAGGAGTCTCTTTTGGGATGATGTCATGGTTGGGTTGCCGGTTATAGTGTGATTGGGTGTTCGGTCAAAATCATTGTAAATCATATTGTATCGTGGATCATTGTCCCTGGTACAGGAATCCACACTCGTCTCATTTCAGTCTTTATAGGGTGGTAGGGTGGTGCTAGTCTAGTGCATGAAGTCGCCTACAGGTTGGAGCCTGTGAACACTTCAAGGCGGTAGGTTGGTCTAGGATGTTGGGGCATCCATTTAGTTGACTACTGAAGAAATCAGGGCATTGGGGCGTCCTTCCAGTGGGAGATGGAGAAGAATGCTTGTCTAGAATTCTAGGAAGTTGTTGCTTTCATTTCAATTAGGGCTGAAGATTAAATAATTTATTAGAAAAGTGTTTGGTGGTTTTTGACCCGGAGGGGGTTTTCCACCTAAATTATTATGCTTACTGTGTTCTTTTATTTACTTTTATTACTGCATAAACATTAATAATAATTGAAGATAACTAATGCTCTGAAAACATTTAAAAGTGCTAATTGCTAAGGAATACTAATTCACCCACCTTCTCAGTATTTCCAACAATTAGTATCAGGGTTTGGTTCCTTCAGTAACAGCTTAACCGCTGGAAGTTAATTTTTAGAGCATAGACATGGGAAAGTCAAAGAAATAGGTTGCAAGGATTTCAAAGGAAGGTACAAGTACAATTTTTTTTTAAGAAAGTGAGTATTGTGTACCAACCCTGATTTTGATGCAGATAATTACTGGACCTAGGAATACAGGGTGGAAGTACATTTTCAGGCACATGGAGTATGGGAATCAATTGTTTCTGGAGACACATCTATCGACGAAGCTAAAAGGTATAATTCAAATTCCATGAATGTAATTTTGAATGCTTTGCTAAAATTCTGTGAAAGCAAAAGTTGGTTAATGTTCAATAGCTAAAGCTCTTTGGGAAAAGCTTCATAATCTCTATTCAACAAAAATCAGGTCAAGATGTTATTGAAAATTTGGATCATTCTGATTATGAAGAATAAATGGGAGAAATGAGGAAAACAAAGTTTCAAAATCAAGTGATCAAGGTGATAAAGGAACTAAAAAGTTAAAAGGAAAAGACAAGACTTTTGGAAGCAGAATTGAAGACAGTAAAAGAACTCATCAAAGAAAATGAAGAGTATGAGAATATGATTAGCAGTCTAAGAACTTAATTGGAAGAAATCAAGAATACAACAACATGAGACCTCAAGAGAGAAGTCCAACAGAAGCAACAAGAACTTGACATAATGTTTGCAGAGATTAGCAGGATCACACAACAAATGCAGTAAGCAAAAATTGGAAGGAAGGAATTTGATCAAAGATACATATCTGTTATTGACCAAAATTCAAAGTTATTAGAAGCATCTTCAGTAGAAATAATCAGCCTCAGGTTTGAAAATGAGAAGCAGAAGGAACAGACCCAGGTTCTCAACAGAGAAGTAGAGAATACCACTCTTCTCAAGCTACAGGTTGAGGAGGCAGAAAAAATAAGGAAGATCTTGAAAAGATGGTTTCAAGAATATCTTGCTCAAAATCAAGAAGAACTTGATGAAACTCGTGATGAGATCAACAAACTCAGGGGATCACAAAAAGAACACTTACAAGATAAGACAGATGAAGAAGCAAAAATGAAGGCAATTAAAGATGGTAAAACTCTAGTTGATGAAGGTACAAGCTCCAGATATTCATAGGATGATTCTAAGGAAGTTGATCAAAGGGAAAAGCCAAAGAAGAATCTTGCAACTCCAAAGAACAAGACCAAAGTAATCAAGAACAAAGGACCACAACAAATTACAACACCGCCTCCAAAGAAGAATGAAAAATCTTCTAGGTATGTTCGTTTATTTAATGGTTATTGCTTTTTATGTGCTAACTATGGACATATGGCTAGGGATTGTGAAGTTTTTGACAGGTACAATCATTGTCTACAAAGCCCTAGAAACAAGTTTGCAGGATCATGAGACAGGTTCCATGATGATTTTGTCAGAAGAGAATACGTGCTATATGGGCCAAACATTGAATGTTTCAAATGCCATAACTATGGCCATAACGCTCATGGTTGCAGATATCATATGGAATCACCTATGGAAAACATTGAATGATTCAAGTGTCATAACTATGGGCACATGGCTCAAGATTGTAGGAATAAGAAGGTATGGAAAATGAAACATGTACAGGAAGAAAAAGCATATAACAAGGTTTCAGTAGTTATGATTTCAAGATTTGTAAAAGCAAAAGGTCATGAGGAATTAGCAATTGCTTCAGATAATGACTCAAGTTAAGATGGCCCATTAGGTGACTCATTATTTTGGACAATATGGGTTGTTGACTCCTTAATGTTTGTAGAGGAGGAGTCTATGCAACAGTATATGTCACAAGTCTATGATTGACAGGAAGGTAGTTTGGACAAGATGGCAGTTTCATTACAGGTTCAGGGGCAGCAAAACAATTAAAGGATTATAGGTTACTAGGAACAAGGTAAGATTAGTTTGAAAAGGATATGCACAGGTTGAAGGAATCAATTTTGAAGAAACATTTTCTCTCGTTTCCATAATGGAAGCTATCAGGAAGTTTCTCTCTTAAGCTTGCTTGAGAAAAATCAAGGTCTACCAAATGGATGTTAAGTTAGATTTTCTAAATGGTGAATTGGAGGAAGAAGTTTACATTGAACAACCTGAAGGTCTTTTGCTCTCTAATAAAGAATACTATGTCTGCATATCAAAAGAAGGCTCTATACGGTCTAAAGCAAGCTCCTAGGGCTTGGTATGCTCGTCTTGACAGATATCTACATCAAAAAGGATTCAAGAAAGGCAGTGCTCACAACAATCTTTATGTGAAAGTGGATTGAGATAACCTAATAATTATCGAAGTATATGTGGATGATATAATCTTTGGAAGCAGTGATGACAAATTAAGTAAAGAATTTTCCATAAAAATTCAATTTTAGTTTGAAATGTCTATGCTTGGCGAACTGACATACTTTTTAGGACTTTAGATTTCTCATCTGGATAAAGGAATATTCATATATCAAACCAAGTACATCAAAGAAATGCTCAAGAAATTCTAGATGGAAGATTGCAAGCCAGTCCTTACCCCCATGGTAACAGGTTGCAAGTTAAGCTTATAAGACTCATCAAATGATGTGGACCAAAGGTTGTATAGATCCATGATTAGAAGTCTCCTATATGTGACAGACTCCCGACCAGATGTGATGCAGATAGTTGTATAAGTAGCATGATTCCAAGCAGCACCAAAATAATCTCATATCATTGCTGTTAAAATAATTCTTCGATATCTTAAGGGCACATCAGAATATGGTCTCTGGTATCCCAAAGAAAATGACCTGGTCATCCAATCTTATAGAGATGTAGATTGGGTAGGAAGTGTTAATGATCATAAGAGTACCAGTGGAGCAGTGTTCTGCCTAGGTGGTTGCCTTGTTTCATGGTTAAGTAAAAATCAGTCTTAAATCTTGTTATCCACAGCAAAAGCAGAATACATCGTGACAACAACTTGTTATACTCAAGTTCTATGGATGAATCAAACCTTGCAAGATATTCAAGTTAAATTTAATGAGCATATTCCCATCTTCTGTGATAGCACCAATGCATCAGTATCTCCAAAAATCCTGTTATGCATTCCAAAACAAAGCACATTCCGATCAAATATCATTTCGTTAGAGAGCAGGTCATCAAAAATAATATCAAGCTTGAATATGTTGGCACAAAGGAACAAATTGCTGACATCTTTACCAAACCATTACCTCGTGAAGCATTTGAGTATCTTCACCAAAATCTTGGGATTCTCCCAAGTTATCATTAGAATCTTTCTCTTGTCTAACTAAGTAGAAAGGAGGAGTGAAGGTGTGTACAGGTCCACAAGACAGTTTGTTAGGGGGAGTTACCCTTTGCCATTGATGGAAAAGGGGGAGAGAAGGCAGTAGGAAGATGTTTCATGATCACAGGGGGAGTATTTATGTTGCCATCAATGCCAAAGGGGGAGAGAAGGCAATAGGAAGAGGTTTAATGATCGCAGGGGGAGTACTTTTGTTGCCATCAATGCCAAAGGGGGATATTGTTGATCAGTGGTTGTCATTGATGTCAACCCAAGCAGCACTAGGGGCTACCCCGATCTTGCATGGAAATTTTAACTTGACAACTTACTCTATTCCAAATCAAGGATCTTCTAGATGGATCCTACTCGTTGAGATGTTTCCGTTGATATATGGCACAACAAGTAATTTTTCATGGTTTGAGAGATATTCATGTTCAAAGTTAGTAACCCCGGTTAGTGGAATAAAACCCTATGGGGTTGTGGCATGGAACTTATAATTGGTTGTGGTCATTGAATAGTCAATAATAAATATTTTTTCCTCCTAAAATCCCTCCAACGTTCACTTGTTGAGGACCCTCTCAACTCAAGATATTCATATAAATAATGACCCTCATATCCTCCTCTAGTAGGGGTTTTGTGGCTTCAAATAGGTCATCGTGTAATGTTCGCTATAAATTTGTTTGCGCGAAGCCTCAAAAGCTGAAATTAAAACCCATTTGAGCCGAAATCTTGATAAACCTTGTGACCAAATTTCAAATCTTGGTTCACTATATTTTCGGATATATGATTTAAGTAAGTTAGGGTTTTTGCAGGCTCCAAAATTCCATGTCAAACAGGTGACGTTGGGAAAATTGTCATAACTTTCTCTCTGAGCATTGGATTCAAATTTCATAAATAGTTACAGAAATAGGATGGATTTTAGTTTGTTGAGTAGCATTTTCAGGGCTGAAGGTTGCAATAGTGACACTTGGCACTTCATACACATTCGCTCTACTGAACCAGTCTATAATCAGTTTATCGTGGAAGATTGGGCATAACTATTTCTTGAAGAATCCAATCTTGATCAGACTTGTGGGGTTGAAAAGAAGACTTAGAGGGCTACGATAGGACATAATTTCAGACCTTGTAAATCCGAAATTACATAGATACAACATATTCAATATCGAGCTCCTAGAAGGCAAGAAAAAACATGCATTCAAGGATCACTACAGTAAGGACCACACATCAATATTCAAGGGACAACACCAGTTTTGGATATAGTCTTGCATAGAGTCTAGGCCTATATTAGGAGTGGTAGTGTTTGTCTATTGCTACAACGACTCAACAACAAAAGTGACAAGCACACTTCAGGTATGCATTGTAATTTTAATTTGCATTTACTCATTATTATGCACTTACATGTGTTTTGTAGGCAGAGGTAAGTTGAAGGGTATTTTGTTTTACTTTTGGATTGGTTTTGCTGGGAAAATTTTGCATGTGGGTAGAAGAAGATTCAAGTACAACTTCAAGCAAGAATTTGAGAGCAGAAGTATCAAATCAAAGGAAGCATTGCCACGGGACATCCTTTGAAGACATGACAATCATCTGTATAATGTGAAGAAGTGTCAAGGCCAAGAGTCATCATTGTAAAGTTGTAAAAGAGTCATTTGTAAAAGTGTCATCATTAGAAGAGTCATTATTGTAAAAGAGTTAATCTACCTAGAGTTAAAAATGCATTATTGGGAAGTATAGGAGTTTCTGTTGGGATGATGTCATGGTTGGGTTGTAGGTCATAGTGTGATTGGGTGTTCGGTTAAAATCATTGAAAATCATATTGTATCGTGGATCATTGTCCCTGGTACGGGAATCCACACTCTTGTCTCATTTCAGTCTTTATAGGGTGGTAGGGTAGTGTTAGGTTGGTGCATGAAGTTGCATACAGGTTGGAGCCTGTGAACACTTCAGGTTGGTAGGTTGGTCTAGGATGTTAGGGCATCCATTCATTTGACTACTAAAAAAACCAAGGTGTTGGGGCATCCTTCCAGTGGAAGTTGGAGAATAATGATTTTCTAGAATTCTAGGAATTTTTTGCTATCATATCAGTTGGGACTGAAGATTAAAGAATTTATTAGAAAAGCATTCAGTGGTTTTTGACCAGGAGGGGGTCTTCCACCTAAAATTCTTGTGTCTACTATGTTCTTTTATTCACTGTTATTACTGCATAAACATTAATAATAATTGAAGATTATCTAATGCTCTGAAAAGATTTAAAAGTGCTAATTGCTAAGGAATACTGATTCACGCCCCCCTAGTATTTCCAACAATTGAAGCCAAATAAATTTGGTGGGAAGAACAAGCAAAAGGCAGTGGCAACCATACAACAAGACCTTGGATCCAATTTTGGTGATGAGACACAAATCACATTAGTGGGCATACAAATTACTCTTTCTCTTCATGCTAATGAAAATTCTGAATTGCATGAAAGTACAAGTTCTTCAAATGAGTCTCTTGTAAATTAATGAAAGAGGACTGAGTTATTCCACATTAGAGTCATAATGAAACATACTAAAGTGGAAACCTTGTTTTACCTAGTCTCACAAGAAAATTTGATTTTAGAATCCTTGGTTAAAAAGTTAGGCTTAGAAACCAAGCCTCATCTGAAACCCTACCCTCTTGGTTGGGTGTGTGATAAAGCCAATTTACATGTAACCAAGCAATTTAGAGCTAGATTTGTGATTGCATCCAAAGTAGTAGATGAGGTTGATCTTGATGTTGTACCCTTGGATATCTATGGTATTGTATTGGGGAGTCCATATTTGTATGATAGGAAAGTAGTTTTATTTCGCCATGAAAACAAGTATCATCTCACGAACGATGAGGTGGAATACATTGTTAGAGCTTGTCGCACCAAAATCAGTGCCAATGTTGTAAGTGCAGGTTCAGTGAAGAGATTGATCAATTAGAGCAAAGGGTGCATGCTCATGGCTGTGAGAGAAAAAATGCAGAGACATCTAAAGCTTTCCAAGGTTGTGATCCCACTCATAAAAAGTGAATTGTATGAAATTGTTTCTAACTATAATAGGATTTTTCAGGATCCAAGTGGGTTGCCTCCAAAGCGTGATATCAAACATGAGATTCACTTGAAGCAGGATGCTCCTTTACCCAACATTGGTATGTACGGGTTGTCATCCATCGAGATGGAGGAGATAAAGAAGTAGGTAGATGAATTGTTGAACCAAGGGGTCATAAAGCCAAGTTCTTCTCCATGTGGTTCACTTATTATGTTGGTGTCAAATAAGTATGACACATGGAGGATGTGCGTGGATTACACAACACTCAACAAAATAATGGTGAAGAATCAATACCCTCTCCCTCGCATTGATGATTTCTTAAATCAATTGAAAAATATTGTCTATTTCACAAAACTGGACTTGTTCAGTGGTTATCATTAGGTTAGGATTGTAGTACAATATGTATGGAAGACTGCATTCAAGACGAAACATGTGTTGTTTGAATGGCTGGTGATGCCATTCAGACTATGCAATGCTTCGACCACATTCATGAGGGTGATGGATGATATTTTCAGACCTTTTATTGATGATTTTGTACTCATGTATCTTAATGACATTCTTGTTTTTAGTAGGACATGGGAAGATCATGTGAGTCATGATAAAAGGGTGCTTGAGGTTTTGCAAAAAGAAAAATTGTATGTTAAAATGTCTAAGTGTGAATTTGGTAAGATCTATTCGATTTACTTGGGTCACATTGTCGGAGGTGGACAATTAAAAATAGATCCTTCTAAAATCAATGTGATTGTAAAGTGGCCTAAACCCACCAATGTTACAGAGCTTCGTAGCTTTTTGGGTGCAGTACAATACTGGAGAAGGTTTATTTCCAACTTTTCTGTCATTGCATCCCCCTTACATGCATTGACAAGTGTGAAGCAAACCTTTCAGTGGGGAGGAAAGAAACATAAATCCTTTGATACACTGAAAGGGAAGATCAATACTGCACCATTTTTAGCCTTACCTGAACTCCAACAGCCTTTTGAGATCGAGACAAATGCCAATGTATACACCATGGGAGAAATATTGATGCAACAAAGTAAACCTGTATGTTACCATTCAAAGACATTCTGCCATGATGTTGTGAACCATCCCACATATGAAAAGGAGTTATATGCCTTGGTTCAGAGCATGAAGAAGTTGAAGCACTATTTGATTAGAAAGGAGACCATCATTCACACATATCACCAACCCTGGCAGTACCTTCAATTTCAAACCAAGCTTCAATAAGCACGCCATTTCAGATGGATGGGATTCCTCCAACAATTTCACTTGGTAATAAAATACAAGAGGGGCACTAGGAGAAAAGTGGAAGATATGCTTTCTCGCCCTCCTATTTATTCATCTATAGTTTTGTAAAATGCTTCTTTGTCTTTTGAAAGTTATGTTGAACAATATGTTCATGATGATGATTTTAAGGAGATTTATGCAAAGCTGACTCATGGATCACAGGTGGACAATTACCATTTGTAGGAAAAGTTGTTGTACCACCTTGGTAAAGTTTGTATCCCCACCAATGAGAGAATACATGTAATTTGAGAGGCACATACCTCTCTTGTGTCAGGTCATTTTGGTGTAGGGAAAATTTTGTGTCATTTATATAGGTTGTGTTATTGGACTCATATGAAAAATATTGTGACTCGAAATGTAAAGGGATGTGGGTTGTGTTTAGTTAGCAAGCCCACTAATAGGAAATTGGGGCTCTACACACCACTCCTTGTTCTGAGTCATCCATGGGAAAGTGTGTCAATGGAATTTGTAGGCAATTTTCCTTTGTCTATGAGAGGTCATGACTATTCATATGTCGTTATGGATCGATTTAGCAAAATGTGTTTCTTAATGCCTTGTAAACAACAGGTCACTATAGAGCAGACTGCTCATCTCTTCTTCCAATTTGTATGGGTCTACTTTGGGCTGCCCACATCCATTATGTCTGATCGAGATTCTCGCTTTCTTGGAGAGTTTTGGATGAGTTTGTGGAGAATGTTGGACACCAAGCTGAAGAGGATCATGAAATTTCATCCACAAACTGATGGAAAACCAATGGTTGTCAATTGTGTTATATTCTTTCCACGACTAGCCCCAGTAGTTAAACGGGGGGAGGGGAACCCCCCTTGTTCATCCCGATGTGCATTGGGGGGGGGGGGGTTTCACAAGGGGCGGTTAGCCCCCCCTCTACGAGTCCGGGCCAGTGCCCTGGGAATTTTTTTTGGACCCATGGTTTTTGCCCATGGTGTTTGTGCATGTTTTCGCACATGGTTTTGGGCGCGATGTTTTGGTCCATGGTATTGGATGCTTCAGCATGTATATATATATGTAACATTGAAAGGAACATAATGAAAAATCAATCTGGTAGTCCTAGTTTGGGATCCAGGGGAAAATCTCTGTGTATATTTGTTTTATGTGTTATGCTCTTGTTATTGTTTATTTTATGTTGTTAGAATTCATATGTAGGTAATTTCTGTACGGGGTTAAAACATACAAATTTCATAGTGATACCTTTACTTTGAGGCTATTGTGGCAAGCATCCCAAGTTGTGAGATAAGAAACTTCTCTATGTACAACATGCATACAATCGGGCAGTGCATTCATCCACTCAGAGCTCACTGTTCGAGACATGCTTTGTATATTTTCCAAAGGATCCCCTAGACATGGTCTTTGGGAGATATGCATATTCGAGTGGGAATTATGACAGGGACAAAGTGCGTAAATTCATTCAGAGAATTTAGATGATTCACCAGGCAGTGTAGGAGTAGCTGGAGAAAAGTCAAGCTTAATACAAACCTCGACATGACAAGCACCGAGTTGATCACCAATTCCATGTTGGAGACAAAGTGTGGCTCCACATCAACAAAGAAAGAATGAAATGGGAAGGAAAGAATTTGAGACCAATCCGATATGGCCCATTCACCATATTGTCACCTAAGATGTACACCTAAGTGCGGGAAAAGTTTCTAACCCTGCAAGGTATAATATTCAAGGCACAACCCTCAGAGTAGGGGTTGTCACCTAATCTCTATTCACTTCGTTTAAGCCCTCTCCTAGGTAAGATAAGGGGTGAGGCCTAGATCTGAGCCTCAACATCATTATTTTCATGGCCACAGTCTTGAAGGGCCTTTTTTCTTCGCCATCTATCTAACCCTTGCATTATAGTCATCGAATAATTCTTGGGAAGGGTTTTATGTATTGCTTTTTGGATAAATTCATTATTCGAAAGCCCTCATTCATTTGCAAGATTTTAAGATAAGCCGCAGGGGTTCAAGGATTTACATTTCCTTGTTTTGTTATCATCACCACTAACCTTTAGGATCTGAGCTACCTTGCCATTTAGTGGTTTTGATTCATTTTTCAAAATAATATTTGAGCTTAAATGAAAGCCTAAATTTGTTGATTGTAAAGGGTTCTTTTGAAATTTACTGCATATTATTTTTGCAGGTATATTTCTCACTGTCTGGAGGAGTTTCAGATCAATATTTATGACTAGGGTCTAGCCCTTTCATACTGCACCATCACACATTTTTCCTCAAATATTTCCGCATGCCTATGAGTCTATTTTCTCCTTACCGTGAGCCTTAGAAGAGGCTTGGAATCATTCACACCTGAGTGTAGTCACAAAAAGGGGTTTTAAGATTTAATTTTTTAGCAAGGCTTTAAATTTTTTTTAATTGGTCACATTTCAGTCTTTAAATTTCCTCAAAATTTTCCAACCTATTTCTCCTTGATATGCCAAGGGTTTGTGGTTATTGCAACCTTTTTATGTTCTAGATGTGAGCATATTAGGGTATTTTTCTCTATGGCTAAAATTTTTGATTGCATGAATCATATTGTAATTTCTAGAAAGGACCTACAGGGCCTAGAGATCTTGATCCTTCTTCATAGTAAGATATTGCAGACTATCCTGATACTTCAAACCTAAAGCTTTATATTACACAACCTGGTCACACAAGAAAATCAATCAGAACAACAATAATAATAAGACTAAAATCTTTTAAATCACACATGATAATTCCGAGAGTAATCATAAGCATTTAACTCACATCTTTTACAAATTCGGATGAACTATTTGTGTATTGGAGGATTGACATTTTCACTATAGTAATATGATCTTTCATTAACAATGGTATTTTGTGGGGTGGTGTATCCTTTGCAAATTGACCATTGGTTTTAGGTCTAACATTTTGTCTTGCAGGGGCAGTCATCAATTCTTCCTTAAAGGGACATTTACGTTTGAAATATTGAGCTTTCTTTAATGCAGAAATCATTTGCTTTGGACTTGTTGGCTTGGGAAATTTCCTCTTGTTTTCATCTAAGACTGTGAGCCCTTCTCACTGGCATCAATTTGTTGGAAGGCTGGTTTATTTGCTACAACAAGTTCAATAATCAAAGTGCTAAGCGTCATATTGAAGCAGAGGATCCATCATATTTGTGCACTATTTTCTTGGAAAGACAAAGGAATTCAAAGTTTGATCTCTGGATATTTTTTAATTGGATTTGTATTTCATCTTAAGGAGTTATCTTATCTTTGTAACTCTCATATCTTTGGTATAAAGCTCCTTGAAAAGAAGAGCCTTTCTTTATGTCCTAGAGGCCTTTTCCATTTGTAAGTTCACTAATAAAGCAATTTTTTGTTTTGTTTTGAGGGAGCTTGGAATTTTTTTCCAAGGCAACCTGCTACTTATTTAAAAGGGAGCAATCACTAACTATCTAATTCTTGCTAACTTAAAATACAGGCCTAACCTTTTCATTTTAAAGCGTTGAATTTTAACTTGCATTTTCTTGCATTGCTACTTAGTCTAATTAAAGATTTAAAGTAGGAATAAGCTACAACAAAGAGCATCTTTAACTAACACTTCTAAAAACATTATGAGATTTACTTTAATACATTATCAACATTGTCTCTATCATTTCATTGATTATTGTCATTAGCTAGTAATCTTGTGCTTTGAAGTATTTATCTACTTTGTGATTACAAGTCTATGAGCAATTTACTTTCCTTGAAAAAACATTGTTATAATTGTATTCCATTGAAATCTTGCATCATTATTTGCATTATGGAGTTAGATTTTGCATTCCACCTTGTTTAATTTGCATTCATCTATCTTGTTTTTTCTAACTTGGGATATTGTTATTTTGTGAGCACTCTATATTTACTTGCAATACTATAATACTGCTCTTGTATTGTCATTTAATTTCCTTGCTCACTTCCCATTGATACTGTTTCTTTTATTTGAGCGTCTCTTTAAAATCAAAGTACAAGTTTCTTTCATTCTTGCAAGTTATATTTTCTGCTTGTCTTTTAATATTGTACCATTTCCTATACTAATACTTCTCTTGCAACATTATTTATCTTGCGACTTGAAATATTATTATCTTTTGCAAGTGTTGAATCTCTTTAAGCATTGTTATAAGGCACTGATTTATCATTGTTAATCTAGTCATTGTCTTCTTCATCTTATTGAGATTGTTTCTTAAATATTTACATTGCTCTTTTAGTAGTCAAACTTGCTAAATAATTTTTAATCAAGTTACTTAGATAAATAATTTCATTTCCATTAGTCTCCTAATCTTGTTGTTGCAACAAGTTTTCCTTTTATAACTATCCTTAGGGACTACCTCCCTTAGCTTACCTAGGAGAGTAAATAGAGTGAGTAGGGATTAGGTGACAACCCCTACTCCAAGGGTTGTGCCTTGAAGAAAATACCTTGCAGGGTTAGAAAAATTTCCCGCACTTAGGTGTACATCTTAGGTGACAACACACCGTATTAGAGAAGATTGGAGATAATGCTTTTCGTCTCGATTTTCCAACATACATGCAGATGTACTCAGTGGTGAATGTTGAAAACTTGAAGCTTTATGAGCTCCTTTAATCATGGACACTGAAGAGGTTGGACAGGTTCCCATAGTGGACAAATTTACACCCAAACACTTGGAAAAGCTACTGGAGGACATCATTCTCGACAAGAGGACCAGGACTTCACGATGGGGAGACGTGGAGTACCTTCGTATTGGTTTCAAGGGAATTCATCCAAGTAAGGCCCGATGAATTGAAAGGAGAAAGTGAGGGAGCAATTCCCTCACTTTCCAATTGATTGATAAAGATTTTGGTGACCCAAAATCTCTTTAGTAAGGAGGAATGATCCAGGTGGCTCCAGAAATAGAAGTGGCCTTGAAAAAAGGCTCAAAAATCAAAGTTATTGGATTGAAACAAAACCAGGACCATATTGCTTGTTGCCCTGATTCCAACAATGTAAATGAAACTCAAATCCAAGTTCGTATTCTAAAGATATAGACAGTCAAAGTTATGGTCAAACTAGGCCAAGTGGTTGTCACTAACGAGGCAAATATTTGGTGAAGGGACAACGCACGGAAATCGACAGTCGGGACGAGCGAATTTTTCACCTCTTTAATTTTGCGGGTGACCCACAAAAATTGATGGAAAATTTTTGTGCATATGGAATATATAAAAAAACAAAATAATAAATTTTGGTTGGTAGGCCACCAACCCCGCCAATCGAGGGTAAATTGCTTCGCATGTATAATTATATATATATATTATATAATAATATATAGGTCAGGCCAAGAGCCCAAGCTTTACCCAACCTTACGGCGACAGTGGAGAGGCCGGTGGGGTTCGAACTCACCCAGCCCATGTGGGTAGGCCCGCCAATGGGCGGCCCTAAAATTCAAATAACTGTCGAATGTTACAACAAGTGCCAACCATTTTAAAATAATTTCCGCATATTAAAATAGTTCTGAACTACATATGGGGGTATGACGGGTTTTGAACCCAGCCGAACCCCGCCATAGTTGCCTCCGCCACCAACAAGACAATAACTTGTTGAAATATGGCAACAAGAATATTCCAATTTAATTTGTCCTTGAATTAAAATCGAATTTAGTCTTAACATCTACATGGAAATAATTAATTAATTTATTTTAAATTAATTATTTGGAGAAATTTAAGTTAGAAGTCTTTCTGAAGTCATGCAAGAGTTATCCCTTAAATTAAGGAGATAAGATTGAGTTATATTTGAGCTGTAATTAGTTAACTCAGTTTACTGAGTTAAGTCTAGTTAAATTAGATCCAAACTGTTTGAGGAACTAATAGCGAGTTAACAGTCAGTTGATGCATTAATGCACTCAACTAGTGCTACTCCAGTTAACTGAAGATTCCCTCGTTAGAAACTCATGCATGTATATTCTGAGAAAGACCCAATTGAGATAAATGTTCAAGGAAAATGTACTATCAGCTGCATGTGTTTTCTCATGGAGAAAACTCATGCATGTAGTCAAGGATTCATCCTTGAGGATTGTGCAATTTTGAAGGATTGGTTTTCCACTTGGTAATAGGAAAATCATCCACAAGGAACAACGCAAGGAAATAGGAGATTGGAAGGCAGAGAGGAAGGTTGGAGAGAAGCCAAGATTACCTGTGAGCATCTGTGAGGATTGTACTGAGAGCTGGATAGTTGTGAGAGCTAGGGCTTTGTATAATTCCTATGTATTTCCACCATGTATGATAATACAATAGTGTGGGGTTTTTATCTGAGGATTTCCCCAAAGTATTTTCATGTGTATTGTGCCATTGATTCTTCTTCTTCTGGTTATATTGTTTGGCTCGATCTTTAAGCTTCCGCAAATTGATAGTAGAAGTAGGTTATAGTATTCTGCTTTGATTTATATTGCATTATTGGGTTAACCTATAACAGATTTTCTACATGGTATCAGAGCTAGATTTACAGATTTTCTACATGGTATCGGAATTTTGAATAGTACACTGAGAAGAAAATTTGAATTTTGAAGTTCAGAGTTACAGGTGCAAATAGAATTCGTATCACACTTGAAGGCATGGCCAATGGCGTTCTATGGCTTGAGACTCAAGTATGCCTTGGAAGGTAGCTCGAATTACATAGCATGGAAAGATAGAATGGAGGTTGTATTAGAAGAAAATGGCTTGAAGGAATTCATTGATCAAGAAATCCCAAAGCTAGCTTCAACTAATGCACAAGAGTTAGCTGAGTTGAAGAAGTGTGTGGCCAATTATTAGCAAATTGTTAAGTAGAGAGCGAGAGCGATCGACCTGCGCGCGCGAGCCTGAGCCTGAGCCTGCAACTACGCCTCAGCATGGATCCTCCCCACGGGGATCCGGATCTGCAACGGGCCTTCTCCAACCTGGTAAGATCTCTCCCCCCGCAGCGACCCCGACCAGCAGCAACAAAGTTCGTAAAGAAACTCGATGTATTACAGGAAGTTCAACTGCCGCCTGCTATTCCTCGCATGGCAGCCCTTTCTCTTGCAGAGAAAGGACTCATTGGGCAGTTCACATGACTTTGGCCGTCGCCCAATACAGTGCAAAGATGGGTTGAACGAAACTGGTCGGACAAGATTCAGGGAAAAATATCTATCAGATTCTGTGGCAGAGGATACTTCACATTTCATTTCGAGACAAAGGAGGACAAAGATCTAATATTCAGGAACGGACCATATTTTATGGACTCCAGGGGCCTCTACCTCAACAAAAGGACCCCGGATTTCGACCCAGAGCTAGACATCCTGTTTGGTCAATTTAGTGTGATCTAAATTACTATTTATATTGTCAACCCGAGGTTCGTAAACTGACGAAGTGAGGTGTACTATATGTACTTAGATAACCATTTCCTTAGGCTTTTGTCGTTTTAATCTTTTTAGTTTGTTTTTGGATTTTATTCTTTTCTTAATGTGTGGTGAAGTGTGAAGTGTGTGGAGTGTAAATGGTGATGATTTCTGAACTTGAAAAATGCTCAAAAGAAAGCCTTACAATAACTGAAATGAAATCAATTCTCAAGAGAAAACAAAATGCATCAAAAAGCGAACTAATGGCAATAGCCCAATATCCTTGCTGCTGAAAATGAAAAGAACGAAAAAACTTGAAAAACAACTCAAACTTGAAGTAAAGCAACTAATTCACACTACTTGAACTTTTTAGATCCTTTGCCCTTCGGCTCAATCTACCTGATGGGAAGTTATCATAAACAAGTTAAGCAATATGATATTTAACTGTTCAGGAAAGTAAATTGCATAAGGAAACTAATCACACTACTTGAATTCTTCAAGTCCTTTACCCCTAAGCTCAATCTACCTTGGGGAAGTAATCATGAACATAACAAGCAATATGATAACTAAATGTAAAAAGAAATTAATCACACTACTTAGACTCTTCTAGTTCTTTACCATTCAACTCAATCTACTTTATGGAAAGCAACTATGAGTAAGTAATATGACAACTAAATCACACTACAGTTAGTAATCTTCTGATCTCCTGCTGATATAGTCATTTGACCACAGAAAGAAATCATAAATTGTTAAGCAGTATGATATCTAACTAGCAGAAAAAGAAATAAACAAATAACAACTTGAAAAGGACAATGTTGAATGTAAACTGCAGAAAAATAAAGGTTAGCAGAAAGGACAAGATGATCTCATATGCCAAAAGTTATTAAAAAAATGAAAGATTTCCCGGGCTACCTAAGAGAACCTGCAAAAAGCACTGATCAGTTTATAGCTCTAAGAAAACAAGAGTAAAGATATGAACAGCAAAAACATAAAACATATTATGTACAACTAATGATAAAGAAAAAGCATGATGAAACTAAACAAATACTTTACAGGGCTTCAGCATGCAGGGGCCCTCTGCCACTTCAGCCAATAAAATAATCACACGGCTATCTTCAGAAAGGTATTCTCATGTATTTAAATAAACAACATATATAACAGTGGGGTGATAGGATAACCAGCAGCCTACGGAAATTACATAAACATTTCGGAATTTCTATGCATCAAAAGTCTCTTTACAGGCAAGGACATCTAGTCCTCTTTTCTTTTTCCTTGATGCCATCATCATCATCATCCTTGGTTTCCTAACCAAACATTTGAACTTGAGGTTAATTAGAGCCCTGCTTAGCTTTTTGCATCTCTTTTTCAGTCTTCTATTCTTCTTCTGCCACAGTCCTAAATGGAGCATGGTATTATCATGGACCATTTTGTCTACTTTACCCTGCTATTTGAGTGTTTCATTTTCTTGTATTATGTGTCTATTTAGGACTTCCTGTTTAAACACTTCTTGTTTTAGAGACTGAACCTGTGCATCAAGTGGCAGAGAAGTGCTAGGTCCTACGGCTGATTTCTCTAGGGATTCCAGGTAATTGTATACCTCTTGCTGATTAGGATCCACATCAGGTGATTTTCTCTGTTTGAACTCAAAATCTTGTGGAGGAGGACTGCCTGCTCCTTCTTGCCGAAAGGTACTTTCCTCTCGTGGAGGGCTTGTGTCAAGGCTTGCCTGTTCTGGAGATTTCTCAAGTATTTCTTCACTTAAGTAAATAATGTGGGACTGATCTCCCTTGGTTTTCTTCCATTTTCCTTTTAACCGAGAGCTCCTTCTCAAGGATGAAATCACAACTGTCTTTTCTGCACTCTGTTTCCCTTTCTGCTGTTTCTTGGTCAAGGCAGTAGCTTTGAGATCCACTAGCCTTTCTGACAGAGGCTGGTAGTCCTCTTCCAACTATTTTTCAGGTGATGGAGAGACTTCTTGAGTGGTTATTTTGCCCTTCTCTTTCTTTTGTTTCTTATTCTTGGGCTGGTCTTCTTCCTCTTTTTGGGCAGTCTCTTCAATTTCTTTAAGAGGGGAGTCTTGGGCTCTAACATTTTTATCCCTCCTCCTACTTTTCCTTGGGATTTTTGATGGACTACTTCCAGAGGCTTCAGCTGGCTCTTGGAAGTAGTTTCTTGTTAGAAATTGTTCCCAAGTATCCTTAGATTT
>APFE030627506.1:110029-132921 GCA_000404065.3 Pinus taeda
ACAAATAACAACTTGAAAAGGACAATGTTGAATGTAAACTGCAGAAAAATAAAGGTTAGCAAGAAGGACAAGATGATCTCATATGCCAAAAGTTATTAAAAAAATGAAAGATTGCCCGGGCTGTCTAAGAGAACCTGCAAAAAGCACTGATCAGTTTACAAAAACAAGAGTAAAGATATGAACAACAGAAACATAAAACATATTATGTACAACTAATGATAAGACAAAAGCATAATGAAACTAAACAAATACTTTACAGGGCTTCAGCGTGCAGGGGCCCTTTGCCACTTCAGCCAATCAAATGATCACTCGGCTATCTTCAGAAAGGTCTTCTCATGAATTTAAATCAACAACATATATAACAGTGGGGTGATAAGATAACCAGCATCGTGCGGAAATTACATAAAACAGTTCATAATTTCTATGCATCCAAAGGTCTTTTTACAGCGTTCAACAACGCGTTATTTATAATGAAAAAGATACTACAGTTAGCTAATCAACTACTATGCTATTAACTGCGTGCCATAGACACGTAGATCTCTTCAGCCGAGATCTAGTGTAACTGTCATTATGCTTCTTAAATCTTCGGAGTGGTTGGCTGTTAGATTCACTGTTCAAGAACGATCTCTAGGTGCGTTGGAGCCTCCGTGAGCTAGGAACTAGGCCACGTATCATTCACGTGCCCATAACAGTGACGTGCCATCGCTGAACTCTTTGGTTGGCCATGTCTTTTACTTTGGTTGACCGCGGCCTCTAATGGATGATTTGGCCGGTTCGAAGGGACACGATCCATGTACATGCCATCTAGAGCTTGCCCATGTAGCCCGTTCCTTCAGAAGACACCTGGAGCACAACTTTTAACAAAATAGTTGCGGAATCCTGTGCTGGCCGCAGAAACTGACAAGTTTCCGCAGCTGCATGAACAAAAAACTAAACCAAACAACAGACATTAGTATAGTTAGAAAACCATATAAACAATCCTTTTTAGACTATAATGCAATGATTTAACCACTGGATGAATGAAGTGAGTGGAGAATGAGGGTTAAGAGGGTGTATAGGAAGGTGCAAGGTGGAGGCTCAACACCAAGCTACAAGGATCTTTGCAACTGGACATGTCTTATGCCACTATCTCAGTCTTCGGCCAGCCTAAGAGGCTATACCGAGAAACTTTGATGAAGTATGTGGTAAGTAGTCAAGAAAAACCCCAAAACTTTCCCATTTATTCTATGCATTCAGACATGGACTCTTTTATCTTGTACAACATTGAGATTCAAACCCCAACTGATGTTAAAATTGTGGCTTTAAGTTAGGATGAATTCCTAGACAAAGAATCAACAGTTCAGATTCAAGAAGTCTTGGAGAACAATAAATTGATAGTCACACATGAGGAATCCCATGAGACTAAAAATCCAACTATGCCTACTGAGAAAATTGAAAAATCTCCAAATACCAGTCCAAATCAAGAAAACCTATGGTATCTACAGTTTGATGGATCTGTTAATAAGCTAGGAGCAGGGGAAGGGGTTTGGATACACAATATGAAGGATGACCACGCTGAGGGACATGCATATAGATTGAATTTCAGATGCACTAACAACATGGCCGAATATGAAGCCCTCCTCTTAGGACTCAAAGTGATCAAAAGCCTAGGTGCAACTCGAATATCAATTTTGGGAGATTCTGACCTCATCATTCAAAAAATAAAGGGTAACTTCATTACAAATGATCTTAGGCTGAGATCATACAGAGCTACTACAATGGAAATTCTCAACACCTTTCTTGAATCCCAATTGACCAAGATTCCAAGGAATCAAAATCTGCATGCTCATAGTCTAGCAACCTTTGCAAGCACTTGCAAATTTCCATTTGAGCCCAATTACTGATTCACTGCTGAAATCAAACATAGACCTGTTGTACCAGATAATGTCAAAAACTACCAGGTGTTTGAAAATGACACACAAATCAACAATTTCCTGACTTTGAAAGAGGAGTTCTCAGGCGCAAAAATGGATCCCAACACAATAGATGAAAGCAATCAAATAGACAAAGTCGAAACACATATCTCTGCTGAAACAACAAACCAAATTCTACATCCCAGTAAGTTTACCAAATTTTTTTTACAGGAACTTCATGAAAAAGAGGGTGAGGATGCAATTGCAGTAGAATGTGAAGTCATTGAGTTGAAGGATAATTTTCTACCTACATGCCTCACTCCTTTAGAGGACATTTTTGACTCAAATGACATCTCTAGGAGACCTAAAATGCAGCCATTAAACGCAGAAATTGAGGACTATAATTTAGGAACTGCAGAAAATCCCAAAATGATAAAATTGTCCAAAGCTCTGCCTCCTGACCAAAAACTCAAGTATATTAAACTATTCAAAGAATTTCAAGATGTCTTTGCATGGAGTTATGAGGACCTAAAATCTTATGACACTGCAGTCATCCAACACACCATACCTCTCCAAGAAAACCAAAAACCTTTCAAACAGAAACTTAGGAGGATCAACCCTATGCTGCTCCCTTTGATTGAGAAAGAAGTTAAAAGAATGTATGAAGTTGGAATTATAGCTCCAATCAGATTTTTAGAATGGGTTTCAAATTTAGTGCCCACTAGAAAGAAGACAGGGGAGATTAGACTGTGTGTTGATTTGAGAAATTTGAACGGTCTCTTTGAAGGATAATTACCCTTTACCGAAAATGGATCACATTCTACAAAGGGTAGTGGGTGCTTCAAGGATATCACTGCTAGATGGATTCTCGGGCTTCAATCAGATCCTAATGCACCCAGATGACCAAGATAAAATTGCTTTCACAACCCCTTAGGGGACATTCAAATATGTGAAAATGCCTTTTGGACTCAAGAATGCAAGAGCCACTTTTCAAAGAGCCATGTATATTGCTTTTGCTAAAGAAATCCATGAATTTTTAGTCATTTACTTAGATGACCTTACAACTTTCTCCAAATCAGATCAAGAACACCTAGATCATCTCAGGCAAGTATTCTTAATTTGCAGAAAATATGGCATATCACTAAATCCAAAGAAATCATTGTTTGGCCTAGAAGAAGGAAAATTATTGGGCCATATCATCTCTAAATAAGGCATTAGAATTGATCTGGATAGAATACAAGCTATCTTGCAAATCCCTCACCCTAGAAACATTAAAGAACTACAAGCCTTTTTGGGGAACATCAACTTTCTAAGAAGATTCATACCAAATCTGGCTGAGCTAATAACATTGTTGAACAACATGCTGAAAAAATACTCCAAGGTTAAGTGGACAATAGAAGATAAGCAAGCCTTTGAAGAAACAAAAAAAGATTTGACTCAAACACTAGTCCTCACAAGCCCCAATTTTGACAAGGACTTTATCGTATTCTCATTTGCATCAGAACATACAATTGCTGCTGTTTTGCTTCAAAAAGATGACCAGGGATGTCAAAATCCCATAGCCTTCTTTAGCAAAGCACTTAGAGATGCTCCACTCAAATATCAAATCATGGAGAAACAAGCATATGCCATCAAGTACCTTAGAGTTTACATCTTGTACTCTCATGTGATTGCTTATGTGCCCAACACTATTGTTAAAGACATCCTGACCCAAGAAGGAATTGAAGGCAAAAGGGGCAAATAGATAGCTACCATATTGGAATATGATATTGATATTAAACCAACAAAACTGATAAAAGGACAAGGACTAGCTAAACTCATGATTGAAACTAACTTTCAAGCCCTTGACATAAATCAACTGGATAATGAGCAGGAGATGGCAACTCCACAGATCAATCAAGCCTTTCTACAATCACCTTGGTATGGTGACATATATTTTGTATTATTAAACCTGCAAGCTCCTCTAGGATTATCTAGAACTAAGAAAATATCTTTTGAAAATGAAAGCTTCCAAGTTCTGCATTTTAGATCATGCTCTCTTTTGGAAAAATCATGAAGGTGTTTTATTAAATTGTCTAATCTAAGAAGAAACTGACAAAGTACTTAAAGAATTTCATGCAGGGGATTGTGGTGGACATTTATATTGGAAATCAACTACTGATAAAATCCTAAGGGCTGGATTTTATTGGCCCACCCTATTTGCTGATGTGAAAAAATATGTAACTTCTTGCCACAAATGCCAAATTTTTGAAGGCAAGAAAAATTTGTTGCCTCTGCCCCTCAAGCCCATTTCCTCTTAAAAACCATTTCAACAATGGGGTTTAGACTTCATTGGGGAAATCCACCCTTCACCTTCTGGCCAGCACAAATGGATTTTGACTGCTACAGACTATTTTACCAAGTGGATAGAAGCCATCCCTTGTAGGCAAGCCAATGACTCAGTAATCAAGCAATTCCTTGAGACCAACATCTTGTCTAGGTTTGGTTGCTCGAAGAAAATTATTACAGACAATGCTACTGCCTTTAAGTCTAAGATAATGATTAATTTCTGTCATAAATACCACATTACCTTGGGCCATTCTATAGCCTATTACCCTCAAGGTAATGGCCTAGTTGAATCCTCCAACAAGAGCTTGATCAACATCATTAAGAAAGTCTTGGAGGAAAATAAGAAAATTGGCATAAAAAGCTTGTAAATGCACTATGGGTAGACAGATTGACCACTAAGAGATATATTGGGACCAATCCCTATCAATTGGTTTATGGAATGGAGGCAATATTTCCTTCTTCTTTTGGAATCCCAGTGATAAAGTTGCTACAAGAGATATAGGAAGAACCTAACAATATTCAAAGAAGGATCAACCAAACTATTCACTTGCAACAGACAAGAGAGGAGGTCTATCACAAATCTCAAGTTCAACAAGAAAAGCTTAAAAAGATATTTGATAAAAGAACCAAAGCAGAGAATTTTTTCATTGGGGATAAAGTTTTAAAGTGGGATTCCAGAAGAGAAGATAGGGGAAAACATGGAAAATTTGATTTCTTATGGAGAGGACCATTTATCATTCATACTGTACAAGGAAATAATACCTACTTTTTGAAAAGCCTGGATGGTACAGAGGCAGATGATGGACCAGTCAATGGCTGAATGCTGAAGAATTATTTTGAGCCACTTTGTTAAAGATAGCAACACTTCAATTTGTACATAATAGTGTTTACTTTCTGCAGTGTATTATAGCAATAGGATAGGGAATAGGTTACAACAAATTTTGAGGAAAAGACAAGGAATTGAGCCACCTTTGGGTATTGCATTTTAAGTCTATCAAAAGAAGCTAAAGAAGTAGACTTGGGAGCTGTGAAAATGATGAGAAATAATCAAACAGACTACCCAAAACAGAGCTGCAATTATTGGAATGAGTTCATGAGAAATACAGACATTGCAGAGGAACCATTTTGCAAACAGCAAGGGAGAAATTTCAGAATACAACAAGAACTGAATATAAGGCCATCTGACTTGTTGTTCTTGACTTTTCACTAGGAAAAGCCATCCCCAAGTGGACCCACTGTTAGCTTCCTATACCAATAGGTTTCATTTTTCATGATTGACTGGATAAGTGCCAAATATGTTCATCCTTTCCATGCTGCAAAGTTCCAAATTTTGTAGAATTTCACTATGTACAGGTGGTTGACTCTTTCCACAGTTGATGAATAGCCAGACAGTCTAATCCTGGCTAGATCATGTTTGAATTTACTTTTCTTAGAATAGAGAATAAATGTTTGTACAAACATCTCAAGCTTGGCAAACAAGTAGTTAGGTAGAGAAGAAAAGGATCTCAACAGCTTAATCTGAGCCCTGGAAGAGATAAGGATAGACTTAGATAGGAGGGAAGCTAAAAGAAAAGAGAAGAATCAGGGTTTGCTAGTTCAAATGCACCCAATAAAAATGAAGAAACAATGTTAGGTGTACTAGGCTAGGTAGGCAGTTTTGATGTTGTAGAAGCAGGCTTATGGGAAATTTGGTCCTATTGCAACATGTTTTATCTCATAAAAATCATAAGGTGCTATGGCAAGGTGGTTACAAAATAAATGGAGCATGACTAATTTCCCTCCTCATTTTTCCAAAAAACACTTACTAACATCCCCCCACGGACAATGAAATCTGCTCACTGTCCTTAGTCCACTTCATTTCATGGAAAAAACTAAGTGAAACTGTGTTTTTACCTAGGTAAAACAAGCCACATTTCTTGTGTAAAATGTTTCTATTCCATTTTTCCGAGTTTCCTAAACTTCATAACTTGATATCCTTTCATCCCCCCCATGCCTAAGTTTCCATTCTATAAACTTATCCTTTATCCATACATGTCCCTTCCACATAGTCATATTAAACTACTAACACTATTATATAGCTCCTATGTGAATATTTCCCCTCCCTTACTATGTAAAAATACACAAAATCCCTAAATATATAACACCCCGACCTTTGGCTAACTATAAGCTATATTTAAAATTTTTGTCGGGAGTTATTGGTCCACCCAGGGCCAATAACAACCCTTCGCGTGCCCCATTGGGACTTGTTTAGCTTCTGGCTAAATAAATAGCCGAACCCGCAAATGTTACACCCAAAACCCGTTTAACCAAAGTATGAAATAGACCCCGCAAAACATTGCAAATGTGAAATATTACAGCGGGTCCCCAAGTGACAAACCGCCGCCACCTCCATCACCCGCCGACCATCCAATCATCGTCGACAGATCCAACGATTGTCGGCAATATCGGAAGCCCTTAAGTGCCGAACGATAGTGTCCGGGGGATGGGCAGCATTTCCGCCATACCGAGGAGGCATGTGAGGCGCCCGACATGTTCGAAGCCCCCTCCTCCAATACTACTTCCCTCCAAAGGTGGTGTGGGGAATACCACTTACCACCCCACTGCCTCCCCGCTGACGTCATGCCTATGTCATTTGATGACGTCACCCTCATTGTCGCCCGTCTGCCTACCATGTCACATCCCTGTCATCTATCCACGTCAGCGCTGCGTCACCCGCCACGTCATCTTCCGTACCTTGTTACACGACAAAATTACGTCATGCTGACAGCATCAGACGAAAGTGCACCAAAACCTGCCAAAGTCAAAAATTTGGGTAAAAAGAGGTGAAAACGTTATTTTCACTCATTTCTGTCTGTTTCCTCTACGTGTCCTATGCATGTTGATTTAGGTCCGAAATAGAAAATCAACCATACAGTCTGCCACCCAGCAGTTTTTACTCCATAGCTTGGCCCCTCGGCTTGTCTTGTCACCTACAAATTGACCATTCTGCCGTTAAAATAGGTATTTACACCAATTTACTCCTGAACCCTGTTTTTTGTTGGTTTTCGCTGTAAAATTGCCCACAGAACATAGAATTTGAAGAAAATACACTGTGTTACCCACCATAACCTCTGTCTTGCCAATTTTTCACCATTAATCTGCACACTGAGCTAAAATTGAGCTCGTTCGACCTTGCAAATTCTCCGAGAAACCCCGAAAACTGCCTTTTTCCCACAATTGTCGCCCATTTTGCCAAAGAAGCCCACAAGTTCTGTCTCACCATCTAATTTATGTCCACGAAGCTAAATACAAGCCAACAAAACAATTTCACGGTGAAATTCCTGGAGAAAATCCACAGAGCTATTGTTTTGCCTATCTTGCTAACACAGAGCCAAAAAATGCCAATTTTAAAAGCAACTGAATTGAGCTATGGAAGGTCCAATAGCCTTGAATATCACTCCTCTTAATGCACCCCACAAGGAATTGGAACATCTACCCTTAGTTGATAAAGACTATCTAATCCAAGACTTAGTAGGCTACCAAAACCATATGCAAGAATTATGTGAGCTCAGAAACAGTTACCTAAACCAAAATGATGTTTATGGCATATGGGAATAAAATCTACCCATATACTACCTCCCCTCTATCCAATATTTTCCCTGAGATAATTCACCTCTGCTGTGAGAACTATGAGCCAACTCAAAGGGTAGTCAAAACTCCATATGGAACTACCCTCTTTCATATAACTCCTAACTCCATAAATCAAATGCTAAACTTCAAACCAACTTAGCTCCAGTTTCCTTTTACTATGAAATTCTTGCTTGATGAAGGTCCCAAACTCTCCAACTCAGAGATAACCCGAATTGCCCAAGTATTTATGAGAGCAGATCGCCAACCTAAGGAGCCACCTCCTTTTCACTATGCATCTTTCAATGAAGTGGGCAGATTCCTTGTTGATATGATATCTTTTGTTCAGGGGTACAAGACAAGTGAACATATTGATGAAACTATATTGGTTATAATGTCTATATTTACCCCAGGGCAGCCCCCTATTATCAAATACAACGATGCCAAATCCATTGCCAACAAGATACATGACCAATTGTTGAATCTAGATAGGGAGGGAGTCTTTAAGTAGTCATTCTATATCTATGATCTGTTCTTATATTATCAGTCAGATAGTTTCCAATTCCCCACTAGGAAATTGGACTCTAAAGGCAAAAGAGGTCTGTGATGTTTTGGACATCAATCTTTCATGAAGTCCGCAACTCTCCCTACTCTTACTGTGAATTTATTGATATGTTTGTATACCCAGTCTCTTCTCTCTTGATGAGAACTCCTCCTCCTAGACTGTCATATGATATGCAAAAGATACTACAGCTCTCCAAAAACTATAAAATAGGTGACTGGTACTTTTACCAGAATCACACTGTTATCAGGATATATGGCTGTGAGCTATGCCCCTACAGGCTGCCAAGATATGTGCCAGTGAGACTGTTTGCCTTGGAATATTTCAGGAAATTCATCAATTTAGATTTGACTCACTTCCATAGCACAAAGAAACAGGCTCAATTAAAACTAAGAGACAAGTTAGGCCCCTATGTCATGAACAAAAAAGAGGGATGGAAGGATGCTGATGAAATATTGGGTCAAACACTCAGATTGAAGAGGAGCTTTTGGTGGGTACCCTATGACCCAAACGGCTTTATTAATGCAAGAAGGATAAAATATAGGCTTGCACCCTATGAACATTGCAGCATCCCTGAAATAGAACAATTTTCCAACCAATATCAGTGAGTGGAGGGCACACTAGTTGAACAGCTCACTGAGGAAGAGAAAATGGAACAAACTATGAAAAATCTAGAAAAAAACTCTTGACTTAGACTCTTTTGGGCAAGTTTCATTCAAAATACCACAGCAAACCAGGGAAGGCACATCAACTGCTACAACTTCACAACAAGCTGCCCAAGAAAGGACTACACCAATAGCAGGGACAACAAAGGGCAAGGAGATAGTAGTTACAGAGCAAGAAACAATGGCAGAACAACCAACTACCTCAAAGGAACACAGTCAAGGGCAAGCCCCTTCACTACAGACAGAAGCATGAGAAGTACCAGCACTGCAGACTCCTCTTCCCGAGGAAAGAAGTAAGAAAAGAGATAGAGAAGAGACCACACCTGCAAGTGGGTCAACAGAATAGCTAGAGACCAAAAGACAAAGGGTAGATCCTCTACCTAAAGAGAACATTGTGGAAGAAATCACAGAAAGCACAAGAGGAGAGAGGGCCATAATCCAACAGACATCCACTAGCTCTCACAGGCAAGAAATGGAGAGGCAACATTGTATGGAAGTTTCCTCCTCAAGGTCGCAAACTAAGAAACGATCTGATATCAAATAAACATTCATGGAGATTAAGGCCCAAAATGAGACATTGAGATATCAGCTTTATGATCAATTTCTCAAAATGACACCCTCCAAATAGCAAAGAGTAATGGCAACATATGACATTAAGGAGGAGAAAATGTTCTTAACTCATTTTAAGCCTAAGGTTTAGCAACCACATTCTGCAGCTGACTACATAAGGACCAATCTAGAGGTCCTTGCCAAAGATATACACCCAATGGACCAGATAGAATTGCACAAACAAACAGGTGAAATAGTCTATGCTACATTGGCAGACAAGGAAATGCTGGCCCACCAATTAAAGGAGTCATTGAGTAATACATCTGCCCAACTGGGTTTGGAAAAGATATATTCTTTAGACAAAGAAAACAGAATAAAGACTCTAGAAGAGATAATTATTAAGCTGGGACATGATCCCAAGGATGCCAAGGGCATCAAAGCACTGAAGTTGCCTATAACCATGCATCCACAAACAACAAAACTAGCACAGGAAAAGGCAGAAGAAGATGTAATGGATTTGTTGATGAGGATGAATCAAAGGCTAATTCAAATAGAGCAAGAGTTGGAGAAAGCATTTCAAGCCAAGCATGGAGAGTCGACCTCCCAACCACCTGAAACAGCTCCAACAATTATCTCTGGTTCCCCCATAGTCACAACAACAACCCCTCCCACTGAGCCAACATCAACAACAAATACAGCAGCTACAGATGCTTCAACACCAACAACAGAGCCAGAGACTAGCATGAGGATGGAAGAAATGATGAAAGCAGTAAAAGAGCTAGAAGCTCAAATGTCAGAGCTCAAAGAGGCAAAATAAAAATTGGCCAAACTAGAGGTGAGCTATGACAAATCAAAGATAACAGTGGCAGAGAAAACTAGAGAGGTAAATGCCCTGGAGAACAAGGTGAAATCATTGGAAAAGGATCTCACCTTGCATAAACCTCTAGAAGACATCAAAATGATTTTGTGGACCAAGATTGGCCAGTCTATTACTGACCAATGTCAATCAATTCAAACAATCCATGAACAAATAGAATTGATAGAAAGGGCCCAAGTGGAAATTCAAAGGGCCAGGGCATCATTGGGAAACATGCCTGAGCAGGCCAATAGACTCATCCATTTTTTGAATACTCATACTAAAGAACAACTAGCAGCTTTGGAGATCACGGACAGGACATGCACCATTTTGACAGTGAAAAAGGTGCTAACAATGAGAAATTTTGTACAGACTTTGGAAAGGAAGTGCCAAGAGATGCAGATGGAGATTAATGCCTTCAAAGAGAAGTTCAAAATCTTGCAGCAGAAGGGTCTACCCAGCTTACTAACCAGCAATCAAAGACTGTTATCACATCAACAATATGCTCACAGGGTAAACATGTATGTTACAAATCAGATCACAACATCATCCAGAACTTCAGAAGACACAGGACCTCCCTGCGAACAGAGTTTACATGACAAATTGGAATTTTTTTTTATATTGAACATGAAATAAATCATCTTTTTGAAGTCAAACCCAACTTTTACAGGTATACTGAGGCTGATGAAACACTTGTAAAAATATAAAGACATCATTTGCCAATAGACCAGTGGTGGCAGAGCATGCTGGAAATTTTACCAAGGTAATTTGGACTTTTCTATTTATCTACATTTGGTCGAATAACAAGACACGTGGCAGATATAATAAAGATGAAAACAATAGAGGAAGGTGCTCAAGCGAGGACTAGGACGCGTTAAAGCGAAATCAAGAGCAGGTGAAAGGATTAGGATAGCAACGCAGGAATGCAAAGTAAAGACACAACTACTAGCCGACTTCCTGAATTGAAAAGTCAAAAATATCTTATCAGTTAAAGCAGCCAGCACAGCCACAATTACTCCTACATTTATTTTTGCATTTATTCCCTTGTCAGAGTAGGTGAAGGAATTTATTTCTTCATATCTTATCCACAAGATATTTTGTAACTCTCTTTTTGTATAAATACCTCCCCAAGGAATGTATTCAGGGTTGGTGATTTTCCTCTTTGGACCACGCTGTAACTCTGAGATTTTATAATACAAAGGTTGTTGAAGTGCACTGTTGCTGGACCATCTGAATGTGGATTTGATGTTTTGGGCTCTGCTATAGAATTCCTGTGTCTTTCTATTGATCAATAAGTTATTCTAAACTATGTTTTGTGTTTTCTATGTTTTTAAATTTCATATATGTTTCATAATCTTAATAACAGGGAAAAAGAATAGTCCAAAACTTGTTTAAATACACTCTATGTTCAACCCTTGTTGCTATTTATGTTTTCTTCAGAATTAGGATGAATAGGAATTATTAGATGCTTCTGTTTCTACTGATTCTTTCACTTTGAAAATTGCCAAGAAATTCTTTGCAGCTCCTTAATAATGTTCATGCACTTTCCCTCTGCCATCATGACGGAGGATTCTTGACTGCCCTTCACCCCTTGGCTTACATTCCATCAATTTCTAGATTTCAATATTTTTCCAAAACTGATTATCTTGCTCTGTAATATTGCCCTTTATCATAGAAACACACTCAGTAGTCCATCTTCATAGACTCCATTTTCCCAATGGAATAAACTATTTCAAACTTGCATCCCAACTTTGTTTAAAATCGCCATCCAAACAAACTTAAAACAAAACTTTTCACATCATAACTAGCATAAAATACTTCAAAAAAAAAGTTAAATTATAAAGAGAGAGCCCTCTCTGGATGCAGTGTCGCTAGAAATTGCCTCTAAAAGATTGGTTAGTGGTTACCTCAGCCGTATTCCCTTTTCACAAGTTTTGGGGAACAACCTGAGTGATAACAGAGTCAACCATTTCCTTGATGACCCACATTACCTTCAGACACTCCTTCACATAATGGCTGAACTTATTGCAACCAAGGCATCCGCCTTTCCTTCCACCCTTAGATCTGAACTTCCCAATGAAGTGATCTTTAGATGGGCCATCAGAAACTTCCGCTACACCATTTTGATAATATGTTCTACTTCAACTTCACCCTTTGTGAACTTAGAAGAGAGATGTGGAACCCATTGAGCCTTTTGTCTTGTCCCTATTGTCTTTGGTGATTGCTCTTTCACTCTTGCTTGGGCATTGTCTTCACCTTAGCTCTGATACCATGTTAATTTTAGGTATGTTCTATGCTAGAGAAATTTATTTCAATTTCTTTTCCACGTTAGCAATCACATCAGCATAAAGTAAACTACAGATAGAACATAAATATAAATCGTAGAAGATAAGCCAAGACAAGAGGACACAATATGTGGCGCTAGCCAGGGACAAACCCCAATTTGGGGAAACCATTGATCAATTCTTCTTTTATTTTCTTCAAAGTACAGCAGAGAAAGAGAGAGAGAGAGATAATATATTTACAATAGAAGTCAACACTTTGACTTTTGATATCTACAAAGATCAATTGAAGACATATTGCTTCAATTGATTTTTTAAGGTGACTTCTTCACCTATCATAGTGCTACATCTCGACCATTTGTTGCACCTTAACGTGTAGCACCATCATGCTGTATCATGCATCATCATGCTGCTCATGATCACTATGTTGCCCATGCATCATGCTGTCCATGATCTCATACATCATGTTGTCCATGTATCATGTTGTCCATGATCTCATACATCATGCTGCCCATGATCTCATACTTCATGCTGCTCATCATGGTGCATCTTCCATGGTCTTATTCATCATGAAGCTGCCCATGCTCATGATCTCATTCATCATTATGCTTCCCATGCTCATATCATCATGCTGCTTATTATGATACCGATGATCTCATACATCATGCTGCCTTCCTTTGAAGATAGATGCTTTCGTTGTTTTGGCAGTTCCCGATAGTTCTGGCTTTTTTGGCAGTTCTAGGTTTTCTAGCATTTTCGACAATTCCAACATTTCTGACGTTTCTGGATTTTCCGGCTTTTCCAGATTTTCTAGTATTTCTGGCTTTTCTGGTGTTTCAAGCTTTTTCGGCAGTTCCATCTTTTCTAGCTTTTCCAGCTATTCTGGCTTTCCCAGCAGTTCTGACTATTCCGGCTTTTTTGGTAGTTTTAACTCTTCTGGATTTTCTAGCTATTCTAGTAGTTCTGGATTTTCTGGTAGTTCCGACTTTTCTGGCTTTTCTGGTAGTTCTGGCAGTTCCAACAATATTGGCTTTTCTAGCAGTTCTGGCTTTTCCTTAAGATCTCTCCTCCTACTAAAACCCAAAGACAAGTAGAGAGAGGAAGAGATCCAAGTGTGTGTATAAATGACTTGAAGTCCTTTTCTATTTATACTAAAATATAGAGGTTGAATAGACATGACTATTAGGCTTCTGAGCCTACATAAGTTGCTAGTTGACTTAACAATTTGTCCATAACATAAATAAATTCATAACTTCATAAATACTTATTGGAATTGGATGATCTTTAGATCAATCCTACACCTCTCAATGAGAGAGATCCAATAAAAATATCAGTTGCCATAAATAATATGACCCACATGGAGTTTGGCCCTAGTTGTCAATTTTAACAAGCATTAGCGTAGTTTTTCCCACCAGTAACTCCCAGCAGCGAACTGCTAGTTCCCTCCAGAAATTCCACCATTTTTCTACCAAGATCCCAACAAATAGTTGCTAGTTCCCTCTAGGAATTGTGTAGTTTTGGCTGCCAGGCTCCCACTGCCCACTCCTTCCAAAAATTGTGTAGATTTTGTCTACCAAGCCTTCTTGTAGCCCGGACTGCTCCTCCCAAAAATTTCACAGTTTTGTCCTCCAACTGAGCCAGACCCCGTAGACAGTCAATGTTGATTCGGATTACCCATCTCCACCTCCTAGTGACTTCTACGTAGTTTTCATTAGTAGTGCCCAGAGCCTCCATCCCAGCTCTAAGCTCGCAACCTTGTCTTCTCTCCTGGTCACCTGCATCCAAAACGATCATGCATCATGGTAGACTAGGAGATTTATGGATTTGATTTCATCTCATCATGAGTGACTACAGGTACAGGTACACAAAAAAACATGGCGTGATGATAGATTGGATGAACAAAGGGAGTACATGCAGAAGGAAATTTTCGCTAATGGATGAACAAACGATGCATGCAAAGAGATATGCTCGCAAACAGACGATCATGCAAAGATGTGCTCACAGATGGACGGACAAGCGAACATGCGAGCATGTGTTCGCACATAGATGCACCTGTCAAGCATGCTAACATACAAGCAAGGAGAAACTTGTGAATGCAACACCAAGTGAACCCAATGACCATCAAAGGCTCCACGCACTTTGCCATGCAGAGGTGAAGCCGTGACACACCATGATGACATCCATCACCCAGCAACATTGCAGCTCGACATGCACACCATTAGCAGCACGAATGTATCAGCACTGTCATGTTGTCCACATCTCTACTGTGGGCCATACTATCAATCAATGTAATGTAATTGGAATTCTAAGAGACCCACTTGTCGTATGCATATTCATGTAAATTCGAAAAGTCATGGAAGTCAAACAGTCACGAGGGAAGTCGAATAGCCACAAGGGTCAGTTTCACCAATGGCTATAAATACCCCCTCATTTGTACAAGCAAAGGAATTTTCACCTCGGCTCCTCCCACATAGCCTTGAGAGTCTGTAATATTTTCTTTGAGGAGTAAGTAGTGGCTCCAACACCCCGCCTATGGAGTTAGTGATCTATGGTGTAATGATGTGTCTTGGAAATTTCACTTAATTCAGAAGCCTACTAATAGGCCAGCACATTTTCACACATGTATTGTAACTATTGTAAGACTAATCTTGAACACTTGTAATACATGTTGCTTTAACATGTGTTTAACAATTAAACTCATTCATTTGTTGTAATCAATATATGTTAATGAAAATGTGTTGCATGCATTTTTAACGTTTTCTTGCCCATGTTGATTACCTCCCCAAACATCAGACAAACCTTTCATGAAAAATTGCTATAACGATTGTTGCACTCTCGCAGACTCCTCCATTGTGTGATGTACGTGTTATCTTTATTTGTGTGTTGTGACTTCCGCATCCATGTGGATTACTCCTCTAGAAGTTGTGCACGTCCTATTGTGTTGTGTGTTCCTAACAGAGTTGGGGCTTCCTCCCATATGACTTGGGACTCACTCCCACCCTCTCCCTTTGCGGTGAAATAACCATTGACACAAGTAACACTAGCAATCACCAGGCACGTGAACCTCACTACTCGAAGACAATGCAGACCACTCTCCTATGCTGACAAGAAAGAGTTGAGGAAAATCTTTAAGATAATGGCAACCGGACCATCATACCAGATGGGACTCCCACACCAAATGGTGTGAGGTCTATTTGGGACTTTATATTGGGGTGATCCCCTGAATGTTGGCGGGTCCAACACCATTAAGAGGATTACTATCTCAGATCACAGAACCAAACTTTATTTCCTTCCACGAGCTTATTGATCATTTTATTTCACTGAGTTCCTTGCTTCACCATTTTTTTCTTGACTTCTTGACCGAATTAGATGAGAGATAACTTTTATTTATACGTTTGAACCCTCACCGAGTCATCATGACTATAGAGGGGCCAACTTGAAGTCAAGATAGGCTTACATGACTAATTAACTTAGATTCGACCAAAAGATGATATTCGTACTCCTTTTATCGTATAACATAAATAGACATTGCATCACTCAATGATGAAACAATCAATTCTCCCTTATCCTTCTATGAGTAAGAAGATGTAGAAAAAGAAAAATAATTTTATTAATAAAAACAGTGAGGACTTCAATCCTCTACAATGCAGGCTCCAACAAGTACAACAAAATTCTAACTTCTTCAAGGCTCAAAACTTGAATGAGGACTCCAATCCTCAAATGTCAATCCATGCTCCAAACTAGTCTCAACGAGGCGATAACCTCTTATGAGGACTCCAATCCTAAAAAAATAGTCCAAGCTCCAAACTGATCTCAAGAAGGCTCCAACCTTTTATGATGACCCAATCCTCAAAAATCAATGCAAGCTCCAACCTAGTTTCTTACAAGGCTCCTAGCTTTCCAATATACTTTCAAATTTTTTCTTCAAAAGCTACTCTAAAAGGGTCATAAAAATATACTACAATAAGTCTCTGCATATTTGCTCCAAAAATAACTCTTATAATTCTTCAAAATTGCTCCAAACAGTTTGCTCCAAGGATCTTCAAATAAGCTTCAACAAGTATCTACAAAATATTTTTCCAATATATCCAATATCTACTTCAAAAGGTATTCAACATTTTTTCCAAGTTTGTCTCAAGGGGCTTGTTCATAATGTCTCTAAGGTCTTCTTTGGGGTAAGATCCAATTATTCTTCAAGCACTGCTCCAAAGACTAGTCCAAGGACTACTCAAAAATCTTCAAGACTACTCCATAATTGCTTCAAGGTTTGTACCAAAGATGATTTCAAAGATAACTTCAATATCTTGATCTAGAGTCTACTTCAAGTTAGCAAGATACTATCATGATATAACCACAAATATGCCAAGTCATACCTACTTTATTTTTCCATAAAATCCTTCTTAAGTAACTTGATCAGGGTCTATGATGGAGGCCTAGTTTCTGCCTTCTTCTTTCATAGTCACACCTCAACGAACTCAAGCTTATACACCACTTCAACCCCTATGAAATTCCGAGTTGATGGTAGGATTCTTATCCATAAGAACTTGGGCTTCTTCAGAGAGACATATACATCATATTTTAGTTTTCTTCATAGCCTATTTATGGCCCTCCTCTATAGAAGATATACAATATACCTTCATTTGGTTCCAAAAATATATACTATATAGTTTCATTGGCTTCCACATAAGATATATCACAAATATAGGGTCTTTTCACAGAGGATATACTACAGAAAATTCATCCTTCTTTGCAGAGAGATATTCGGCCTTCTTATATAGAGACAAACCATAGAATTTGGGAAAGATCACAAACTTTAATCCATAGAAAATTTAGGCTAAACCATCTTGCCTTCTTGGGATTGCTATTGTAGATCACAAAAGCATGCTTACCTTTCCTTCCATGATCTCCTTTATATTTTTATTTCATCGAGTTCCTTACTTCACCAAGTTCTTCTTGGTTTCTTGACCAAATTGGATGAGTGCTCACTTTTATTTATACGTTTGAACCCTCACTGAATCATCATGACTATAGAGGGGTCAGATTGAAGCCAAGATAGGACTACATGATTAATTAACTTAGAGTCGGCCAGAAGAATGTATTTGTACTCATATTCTCCTATAACTTAAATAGACATTGCATCACTCAATAATGAAGCAAGCCATTATCCCTTATCCTTCTATGAGTAATGTCTACAATTGTATGTGATTAGTAAATCTAGCAGGATATCATAGCCACAACGAGTAGAATATGAGGATATACGTGAAGAGAACAACACATTGTGATCAAGTAAAACATCAAGGGATTGTATAAACATACAATCTAGTAGTGAAGACTCAATACAACTTTAAAAAATGTTCATTTTCACCTCAATGCTCATGAAACTTACTTCAAGTTGGTGCCTTAGGTGTTGTTTCTGATTATTTAAAGAATCCATAGCATTCATGAGTTGGCCCTTGTTTTTCCATAAATGAGAATATCTCAACATATTCAACACTCCCTCTTAGTGTGGAAGGTGATCTCCAAATCTCAACCTATCCCCGAAGAAAACAAACTTAGCTTTACCCAAAGCCTTCGTCAAAATGGTTGCAACCTCATGATCTGTGGAACACATGTAGTCAAATTGATCCACGTTATACAAAGTCCTTGATGAAATGATATCTAATGTCGATATGCTTTGACTAATAATGAAACACTGGATTCTCAGATAGCTTGATGCAAATCCTATTATAACATTGGATATTGGTTGAATTCATCCTTTGACCAAAGAGTCCCACTAGCAAATTCCAAATCCATATGGTCTCACATGTAGCCATGTTCATTGTCACGTACTTTGCTTCCACAAAGCTTAATGAAACATACTTTTGCTTCCTATTATACCAAGAGACAACCCTTGATCCAATGTTGAAGAAACACCCTAAAGTGCTATTCTGGTCCACTTCATTACCTTCCCAATTACATCACTATATCCCATCAACCTGACACCGTCACATTGAGTATATCTTAACCCATACTCAATTGTACCTTGTAGATACTGCAACACATGCTTTGCTATTGTTCAATGAACTCTCTTTGATTCCCCCATGAACTAACTAAGAATGTTGACCGAAAAGAAAATGTTCAACCTTTTGTTGACCAGATACATGAGAGAGTTAATAAGTTGTGTATACAAGGTAGGGTCCATTGCCTTCTGCTTTGATGGATCAATATTCCTCTAATTGATTATCATAGGTGTAGACATGGGTCTACAGTCCAACATCCTGAATTTATTCAAGATATCCATATTATATCTCCTTTAACTAAGGAAGATGTCCCTATCTTTATGCCACACCTCAAATCCTAGAAAATAGTGCATCAATCCCAAATCCTTCATCTCAAACTCTATTTCTAAGTCCCTCTTGCAATATTTTATGAGCCGTAGTGACCCAGTCAAAAATATATCATCCACATATAGCATGAGAATCAGTGGCTCACCTCCAACCATGGGATAGTAGAGTTTTGAATCTTCCTCACTCTTCAAAAATCCCATCTCCTACAAGTAGTTATCAATCTGACCATACTATGCTCTGGGAGCTTGCTTGCATCCACATAGTGCTCCCTTTAATCTGCATACATGGGTTTCCCTCCCATGAATCTCAAAATCCTCTGGTTGTTCAATGTACATGTCCTCTTCTATGTCTCCTTTCAAGAACGTCATCTTGAAATCCATTTAATGGATCTACCATCCCATTTGTGCTACAAGTGAGATCATGGACCTAATGGAAGCATAGTTGGCCACTAGAGAAAATGTATCCTCATAATCTATTTCCTTTTTCTAAGAATACCCTTGGCCATTAACCTAGCTTTGAATTTTTCTATGTTATCATCTGCAACATTCTTGATCTTGTAAATCCAGTGGGATCCAAGCACTCCCTTATCTAATGGTCTAAGCACCACATCATAAACATCATTCTATATGATGGAGCTATAGTCCTTCACCATAACATCCTACCACACCTGTTGTTGTGAAGCCTCTTCATAGATCGAAGGATCATTGTCAATCAGTTGACTCATCAATTCCTTGTACCTAAATATCTCTCTAGAGGTCTCCTATCCTAGGTGCTCGATCTAGGAGCTCCCACAAACTCTTGTGCATCTCTCAATATCTGAAGCACATCACGATTCATTATCCCAACTATAGTGGGTGGAGCTTCAAGCTATTCATCTTGCTATTTTTCCACATGTTACATACTCTCCTCACCACTTGTACATCTTCCTGTACTGGTCACTATACTGGTACTTGTGCCCTAAGCCTGAGAATCTTGTTCAACCCTTAGAGTTTCTACTTTATTACTTTGATCAACTATTAGAAACTTGCGATATCTCCTAAAGGCTTTATCCTCTCGGAAATTTACATATCATCTCACAATGACCTTCCTACTCCCTAGAATATAGATCGTGTATCCCTTGGATGTTTCATTTTACCCAACAATAAATCCTTCTCTCCAGTTGTATATAGCTTGGTGCACATTTCATTTGGAACATGATAATATGTGATACTACCAAAAATATTGAAATGTTTGACTTATAGCTTCTTTCCTGTAAATGCATCCTTAGGTGTCATCCTCTATGATACCTTGTGCGGGATCCTATTCTGAATGTAAACTATTATGCTGCAAGCCTCTACCCAAAGATACTTAGGCATATCCTGATCATATAGCATGGTGCTCGCTACCCCAACCATTGTTCTGTTCTTTCTTTTGGAAACCACATTTTGTTATGAGTTGTACGAAGTTTTCCACTCTCTCTTTATGCCCTCCTTGGCCCAAATATACTTGAAGGCTTTCTCAATGTACTTTCCACCATTATTTGTGTAAAGAATCTTTATATTATTTTATGTCAAGTTCTCGAGAAGAGACTTAAGCTCTTGGAAGCGATTGAATAATTTTTCTTGTTTATTCAAGAAGTAATTCTAGATTTTCCTAGAGAATTCATCAATTAAGTTTTTGAAGTACTCATATCCCTTGAGAGACTTTGTGGACATTGGACCACAACTATCAAAATGCATTAAATCTAACACAACCTTGGCTCTATTGTCACTCCTTGGAAATGTTGTCTTTGAGAAATTCTCAAGTGCGCACCCCTATACACATCACCATGTTTTCTACTCATCTTTAGAACACCTTTCACAATCTCTCTGATCAAGTTAAGTGCTCCATGATGCATACAACATGTCCTATTATGCCATATCTCTCTTATATCTATGTTACTACTACTAATAACTAGTTACTTTGGAGAATCTAACTACAACATGTACAACTTGTTGCTTCTCACCCCAATCTTCTTTACTGACTTCCAATCCTTGTGCTTCAAATACACCTTCTATAACTAGTACAAAATGACTAATTAATTACTAAAAAACAACTAAAATTTGCATATAAACGACCATTTTTTAGTCGCTGACCAATAGTAGCTAATTTACTATATCTTATAACACGACCAACTTTTAGTCATTCTTAGCTTAGTCATTAACTGGTTTCCTCAATTTTACAATCTAGTAGTATATTTAGTCATTAATTGTCTCAATTAATGACCAAATATACAACAAAATATATTACTATATGAATCCTTCAGAAAACCAATAAATGCCCAAAGAAATATGACAAAATTTTAGTCGTGTTATTAGATACTGTAAATTAGCTACTAATAGTCATATATATGCAACATTTAGTCATCATTTTAATCACAAAATTATCATTTGCAGTAATCATTTATCTTTTTTTGGTATTTTTATATTCATTATATAAACGACTAATTTAGTAGTTGTTAGAAAATTATATATTACAGAACAATGGAACACATAAAATATTGCAGAAATATAAACCTAGAAAATGCATAAAACAAGAGAAACACAAATATACATGGTTCACCCAATTTGGGCTATGTCCACGAAGAAACAACGAGTCCTTCCTTTTATATTATCCAGCAAACTGAAGAGATACAAGTTACATCAAATTCGCTGTAATTCCCTCTTCTCTCTCAATCTCCTCTCTCTTACTTACTCAGAATACAGATATGCATACACGCAATACAATTCCCTCATATATAATGAGGGGTTGCCTTCTAGGGAAAAACCCTAAATTAAACATAACTTCTACCGTAAGATCTCCGCCTAATGAACGGCCCAGATTTACTACAAAATTACAACATTTTACAAGGCAATTTTACATATATTCTTAGCTTCAGGGGTGCTTCCCCCAATTCCCCCGCCAGGGGGGGGCTCCCAAAGGTCGCAGCCACCCCCCTGGTGTTATCAAGAAATCTAGTGTTTGTGCAGAGCTGCTAGTCCCACTAAGACAAGTAGCCATCTTAGAAACAAACAGATTAAAGTTACTTTCGTTTTCCTTTTCGAGAAGTAGATAGGGGAAGAGAAAAGAATACCAACCTCAATCTTTCACTTGGTTCCTTGCTTGTTTCTTCTCCCCTTTGACGGATATTTGTCGCTCCTCCCTTGATTACTCGCTTCAAAGAGTACCTGTAAAGTCAAAGCAGCATAATACCTTCAAAGTGCAGAGATCTACAATCATAAACAATATAGGACCATATATATATTGACCACACAAATGTATATATTATCAGACATACAAGAATGTGGAGGAAAGCTTTAATAGCTTTATTGATATCAGGATTAGAAGAGAGGATTACAACCCATTGATCTGACCCAGTGTCATCCTCCCAGCATGAAAGCCCTTCTTCACCTCATGAAAAGCTTAGATCACCCAAAACTATGATATTCCACCAGGAAACCAATAGCGCTTCCTTACAAGATACAAGATTCCAGCCTTTGGATCTTTGGGATGAGGGATCCATATATAGATGATTGCAAGGGGGTGAGTCAGCTTCTGGGATTTTGATTAGTTTCCTCTCTCTGATAGTTCTTGATTCCACTTGGATATTCATGATCTCTTACTCATCCCTGGGCGAATTTAGAGAGGCAAGTGTCATAGGAGAAGTTTCTGGAAGATTCCATGATCATCCACATTGCAAATTGTCTCTACCATTTGTTTACTCTCGCCCATCACACCCTACAGAAGGGCTTTTCAGTATCCATCGCACTTTTTTCATGTGGCGGGTGAGATGCATCGCACCCTTTGCACTGAGCAGTCTGTATGGTCC
>APFE030627506.1:134910-162019 GCA_000404065.3 Pinus taeda
TGGTTCCAGGTAAGGTTTGGAACTTTTCAATCATGGCAGTGTAAAGAAGATGGCTAACAGAATCACTCATCGCAGCTGCTCCTAAAAAGGGGTAAACAATCAAATGGAGGCATATGATCGGCTAAAAACAGAGTGGAGGTGATGGTAAGAACATGACCAAGGCTCAAAAGCGGATGATAATGTGTTCGCAATGGTTATTTACCAAAGGTGGGTTCATTTTTTAATGAGCTTAAACTCTGGTGGAACATATGCTCATTGCAAGGTTTATTTTTTATCGAGCTTGAACCCTGTGGTAACACTGCTCGTGTTCAGTTTCATGTTTACACAAGCTTGAAACGAAAAAATATGCTTGTTATAAGTTCGCATGCCCCCAGCATAATAACGCAAATCAACGTGCATGCCCCCCAAGCTTCATTGCATCTAACACGGTGGTTGGAATGAAGGTTTACTTTCGAGATCTTTGAAAGACTCGACTTGGATTTTACGAGATCATAATCAAAGACTCGATTTGGAAAGGGAGTTGTTACATTTTTTAATGAGGTTGACATAGTAAAAGAACTATCCTCATAATCCACCGTATTTACAGTATTTGATAGAAAATAAAAAACTGAAGGATGATTAAGGTTGCTAGAATAATCTTCGTGGTAATCTAGAAGCTGGGAACGATGGTGGTAATCTTCCCATGGTGCCTCTCCTATCACCATTGGCTTAATGATTCCTTCATCTGTAGAATGTACATGTGACCAAGGATCTGAAGAGGTGCCATATTCCTTAGACCTATCTATCCAAACACTCGATGAGCGTTGATTTGGGTTTCCCCCTAGGCCAAGAAAATTGATTGCTACAATATTTCTAAAATGGTGATGATCCATGCTGTCAAAATGTTCAGGAATCTATGAATGTAGAAGATATCATATTGCAGGTTCACATCATGGCCACTTCCCCTAGATTGCTTGGAGGTGGTAGGGAAAAAGTACCCATCAATGTAGGGTCTTTTAGTAGGCCTACTCTGATATTTTGAAGCAACTGAGAGCTTTCATGGATCATCGGAATGCTTCCCGTAACTTGTAGACTGTTCAAGAGAAAGGTTTTTTGGTCGACGATTGTAATCCCTCCTTGAAAAGGAAATGCAATATTTCTGAAGTATGTCGACACAACAATAGCCATAGCATAAATCCAGGGCCTTCCCAGTAGGATGTTGTAATCGAGCTTTCCATCGATAACTTCAACATCAATTTCTACTATTTTTCCCCCCAGTTCAACTTGAAAGTTACTTAAAATCCCATATGGACTGTATGTTCATCCATCAAATGCTTTTAATGTCATTGACAATCGTGACAAGGGTGGTGAGCCTAAAGTTTTCCAGCAACTCATTGACATAATACATCTAGATGCCCCCTCATCAATAATTGTTCGATGAACAATTTTGTTGAGGGCTTTCACTTGGATGAGGAAAGAAAGTTGAGTTGATAACTGAGGTTCATATCCTTTATGATTAAAGGCCACAATATTGGAATCCGCTGGGTCAATCCCACCTATTGCTGATAATAGAGCCTGCTTCTGGGATGGGAAATTTTGCAGTACCTCAAGTGTCGACATAGTGGATGGTGATTGGGCTAGGTCCTCTACTATATTATAATTCTGTGCTGCTCTGGCATGAGGATTAAATGTCAATTTGTGTACTACTCCCTTTGACAACTTTATTGTTAGCTCAGGAATGATGGGTGGCACAACTTCGGTCGAAGTTGTTGTCGAACTACTAGGTTGATCAGTAGCCTTGTTGTTCGATAGTTGTGGATCCACGTAATCTTTATTCCTTGTCGATATCAAAGCATCATTTTGTTGTTTTGAAATGGACAAAATAAGCACTTGGGATGGGGAAGCATTGTTACTAGGAACCAGATTGGTTCCTAGGTTTGGAAACGGATCAATTAATATCACTGAGGTTTTTGAACTCTTAAAGAGTTTCTTAACTTCAACTTTATGTGGACAATCTCTCATCCGATGATCCTCATCGCATATCTGACACCCCGCAGGGGGTTTCCTTTTCCCAGAAGGGTTTGCAGAATTTTTTTGAGGAGATGACTTATCCTGCTTCTTCTTTTTCCCTTTATTTTTGCCCCATGGTTTCTTTGGATTTTTGCCCTTGTCAGTTGACATGGCATTGACCTCTGAGGTGAGAGGTTCTTCATTTGCATTTTGACTAGAAACTGTATGGGCTTTCTTTGATGTATCCTTTACGGTTTTCGTGCTAGTCGTACCTATCACGCCATTGCTGACATCAGAGTCTTTGTTTGATTTAGGAGGAGGAGGAACAGAAAACTCTGGTCAGGAGCATCAGGGATTTTGTCGTAGAGCATGCCAGACTGAGTATAGGTCAAGTCTAGATATTGTGCATGAGCAATGACTTTCTCTTCAGTGATGACCCCTCCCTTTGCTACATCTTCTGTAATAGAAGGAAACAATGACTTAATAAACCATTCAACTAACAGCTGATTAGGAACATATGTTTTTACCATTCTACGACGACATCACCACTCATGAATATGATCAGATATGTGAGTGGTCATCGTTTTCTTGAAGTTGGTAAGAAGCTCTGTTCCTATTTCGTACCTTATTGGTAACTGAAAATGAGCTAAAAATGTTGTGGCAAGGGTGCTAAAGTTATCAAATGAAGCTCTAGGCAATTCGATGTACCATTTTTCTGCCAGACCAGTTAACGTTGGCTTAAAAAGGCAACGCCTAATCGAATCATCATTGAGAGTGTTGGATGAACACCACAGATGAAAGGTCATCACATGATTCAACAGGTCTTCACCCGGATTTCCATTAAATTTAGGAATATCTGACGGAAGTTTATGAGGAATTGCCAGCCACCAAGGGGCATAAGAAATTTGATCGTTTGTTAGCCGATTTAGATCCGGTAACTCTAAAGTCACCACAAAGGGCAACTGTTTATTTAGGTTCGACGAAGCATACCTAGGATAAGATGGTATTGCCTGAGCAGTGGGTCTTTGCATACCAGCATAATGCATCTGATGCTGATAACTTTGGTAAGGTTGATGGGAATAACCATTTTGATATGATTGATGTTGACCGTTTTGAATATATGGTTGCCCATTACTTGCAAATATTTGTTGCTCAGATCCTTGGTAAACTTGTTGGAATTGCAGTTGTTGATATTGCACTAGCCATGGTTGTGAAACCATTTGCTTTTGTCCAATACTAGCTATTTGACCAAGATGAGGGGTAATATTACCCGTTTGAACCTAGGTCACTCTGGTTAGGGAGCCACTAATCGGTGATTGCGGCTGTGTTGTGGAGACAGGAGGCTGTTGTATTATGACCTAAGAAACTTGAGGTTGGCATACAACAGGCAACACTTGTACTTGTGACACTGTCACAATGGCCAGTGTAGTGGGGATATTCGACATAGGTAGGCTTTGTTGCATTGAGTATACAACTCTTGGTTGTTGAGGCAGTATTGGCACCCAACCGTTGGATGTAATTCCACCATGACCCAAATTCTGTTGTGAACTCCCATATGGTTTTTCTCTTGGAGGAAACAATGAAAGGGCATACTGCCCCCCATATGGTGGCAATCCAGTGCTCAAAGGAATGATTGGCCTTTGGGGATAGGACTGCCCAAATTGTTACTGTTGTGAAGGATCAATTTGATGAGGCTCAACATAAGAGATTTCGGATATTATTCCGGATGAACAAACGGGAACAGACCATACTGTCGAAACAGTCCCTAGATGGACTCCATCTAGTGGTTGAGAGCTAGTTGGGATAGATGGTACACCAGCGAAAATTGTTGGAGTAGCAGCAGGAGGTTCTGTTGCTGGTGCGTTAGATGACACAGTCCTAGATGTCGATGGTTGTTCAGACATATCTAGTCTATCCAAAATATTTCCTAGCGATTCTACAGGAACTTGCGATGAAGGGAGACTAACTTCTAATGAAGAAGGATATAGGGTGATCCCAAATCCAAAATGAAACGGAGTGCTGGATGGAGGATCCTCCACAATATCTTCAATAGCAATCAATCCAGGTGGGAGAGGTAGACCATCAGGTCCGTAAAATATTTCTGGTGCCGAAGAAGGTACAGAATCTACAGCGACAGTTGTTGGAGGGGTAACACCTTCCGAATCAGCTGTAGATGGAGCCGATTCAGGAATAGAAGCATTTACTGTTACACTAGGATCAATTCTAATGTCCTCCTATGGCTACAGAACTTCTTCTGTAAAGGCATGGGTATCAGAGATGGTTGGAGTAACCGGAGTCCTTGAGGATGTTGGAACACAAGTTCCAAGCAAACTAGGGGACTTTGATCCAGTTAAACGAGTTTGCTTTGTCTGAAATAGTTTTGTTTCTGGAGTCAAAGATATTTGATTCATTAATCTCCGCAAACAATGGGGTTTCGATTGAATTTCTACCAAGATTTCGGATTACTTGATTAACTGAAAATAAAGGGGAAAAAGTTACTATGAATTTAATGAATTTTAGACGCTTTGACACAACTTTCTTTTCCAATTTTTAGGAGTCGAGAAAAATCTAAAGATGACTCTAGTCGCCTTTGATTTTTAATGAGCCTAAAGTGACAAGTGCTTAGATGAACCTTTTCCTTTAAGGAGTCTGAAAAGGAATGAAAGAGACTACTTTGGAAATCTAGACAGAGGGATTAGCAAACCAATCGCAAAACTACAGAATACTATTTATGGTACGGTAGTCAATCTTCTCGAATGTTGTAGTCAGTGCATTGTAATTGATAGGGCGGCAAACATGACTTCCTAAGGATAAAGGATATAGCCTATTATGGTCTCCCAATATATACTTGACGGTGCGTGGGAGCACAAGTTCGTACTGGCACTTGTCATCTCAAAGAGGAGGAATCACCCAACCTACAATGAAAGCGATAGTTATCAGGCTTTACGACGCAAAAATATGTCTCTAGCCTAGACTTCTAAATGTTGTGCATTAGGTTCTAAAGCGTCTTTATGTTCATTGAATTTATTTTACAGTTGATCTTTCTTAAGAAGTTTTCCTTTCAGGTTCACTGCGTGATGTAGATATAAAATTCATAAAATGCAATCTAAGATGATAAACAATCGTTTAATCTTCTTTTTGCAATGAAAATCCTAGCTACTAAGGAAAGAGAAGCGATATTCTTTCAACATAGAGCAAAGAGCACACACTAGATGCACTGTCCTAAATCAAAATCAACAAGCAGACTAAATGCAAATGCACATGCATGTATTTGTTTTTGCTTTCTTAATGTGTGAATGAAAAAAAGAATGCTAAGTACAAATCTGAATCGTTTCAAGCGACAGTACGAACGATTTTCTCTTCAAAAGACGAAAGGAAGATAATGATGACACTTTGCGATTTTGAATTGAAAACTGCTTTCGACACTTGAAAAACTATTAATTCAAATCAAATACAAGAGTAACGGTGTAGTCGAACATCAAGAATAGTAGGATTTGTTTCTTTGACTGAAAACGACACTTGAACAGTTCCAAATCAAAAGATGATAGTTTGATTACGCTACTTCTTTGTAAAGGAGAACCATAAATGGCGAAAAATACATAAAAACATTTACAGTTCTTTGTACAATGGAAGCTGAATCATGCAAAGGAAGTTCCACAGTGGTATACTAATCACAGACAACAAAATTCCTGAATAAAGCTGAAGAGAGAAACAAAAAACCAAAATCTAGAAGAAGAAGAAGTCTTATCTGATCATTGCACCTGTAACACAGGGAAAAAGTGATGCATCTCACCTACTGTACATGGGAGGTGCGATGCATCTACAAGAGGACAAGGTGTGATGGTCCAGGGACGAGAGTTCAACTAGGTTCTTGGTCATAGTTTGCAGCTCAGTTCATGGATTTAGGCCGAGCTAATGATAGTCAGTAAATACAGATCACAAGGGCTGATCTAATGAGGCTACTTGAGCCACCACCAAGGCAATTAGGATGTTTGCAAATCAATTGTTCAGTTTATAAACAAAACCCATAGATAGATTGAAGTAGCATTGATTTACTTTGCACTTGCATAGCAAATGCAGTTTGAAGGATAGTTGGCTTGACTTCAAGCTCCGTCTGTAATTTTATAAAGCAAACAAATATAGACAAGAAAACAAGCTATTCGCTCCCCAGTGGAGTTTCCATTTTGTTATTAGGAAATCTAGTGTCTATGTAGAGCTACTAGTCCCACTAAGACGGGTAGCTATCTTAGAAACAAACAGATTAAAGTTACTTTCATTTTCCTTTACGAGAAGTAGATAGGAGAAGAGCAAAGAATACCAACCTCAATCTTTCGCTTGGTTCCTTGCTTGTTCCTTCTCCCCTTCAAAGATCTTTTCCACTCCTCCCTTGATTACTCCGCTTCAAAGAGTACCTGTAAAGTCAAAGAAACATAATACCTTCAAAGTGCAGATATATACAATCGTAAACAATATAGGACCAGATATATATTGACCACACAAATGCATATATTATTAGAGATACAAGAATGTGGAGGAAAACTTGAATAGCTTTATTGATATAAAGATGATAAGAGAGGATTACAACCCATTGATCTGACCCAGCGTCATCCTCCCAGCATGAAAGCCCTTCTTCACCTCATGCAAAGCTTAGATCACCCAACACTGTGATATTCCACGAGGAAACCAATAACACTTCCTTATAAGATACAAGGTTCCAGCCTTTGGATCTCTGGGATGAGGGATCCATATATAGATTATTGTAGGGGGGCGAGTCAGCTTCTGGAATTTTGATTAGTGTCCTCTCTCTGATATTTCTTGATTCCACTTGGAGATTCATGATCTCTTACTCATCCCTGGGCGAATTCAGAGAGGCAAGTGTCACAGGAGAAGTTTCTGGAAGATTCCATGATCATCCACCTTGCAAACTGTCTTTGCCATTTGTCTACTCTTGCCCATCACACCCTACAGAATGGATTTTCAATATGCATCGCACTTTTTGCATGTGGCAGGTGAGATGCATCATACCCTCTCCACTGAGTAGTCTGTATGGTCTAGTTTTGACCAGTTCTGAGCAGTTTTCTGTGGAGAACTTTTGGGAGATGATGTAATCAGCTGACCTTGTTCCTTTAGGGTATGAAACAACACTTTTAGGGACTCATAAGTCCTTGGTTTATGGACATATATGATTGGGGTTGCAGTGCCCAAATATGTCTATAACACCTGGACCCCCCTGCAACGAATATTTTACGGGTGGCATTGCCGCCCCATTACAAACTGGGGTCCAATGTGGCAATACCTTTGAATACATAAGATAATTAGGCTTCACACCCAACAATCTATTCATTCAATTTAATTTCATTCATAATCATTATAAGCAACTAATTTAGTCATATATTCATGTTCATCATTAATTAATATAAACTACTAATTTAGTAGTTTTAGATTTATTTTATGTGTTGATTCTTAATCAACATAAATTAATTAGTATGATTTTGTAACTAAATTTTTAAAAGATGCCATACAATGTGCATGTTTATCTAATATGATAACACAAAGTTACATATGTTAATTACAAGACTAAATAATATCAAGTGAAAATAAAAAAAATTCAACCATATAAATTTTATTATATAAAATATCAAGTATTACAATATGAGTTTCCAACTTAATATCCGTGGGACTACAATTTACACATGAAATGTTGTTTCATTATTTCAAAACATTATCATTGTGTTGCCAAAACATTGCAAGTGAATTCACGAACTCTGAAGGCTTGACCATCAATCTCTATGAGTGTGTCTTATGCAAGGCATTGGCTCTAAGTGTATCACTAGATATATTCTCTTCTCTCTCTCATTTTTCATTTATCGCTCCAGTGTTATTGTTCTCCTCTTTCTTCAATTTCTGCTTCTTACCATAAATATTGAGTTCCTCTCTTGAAAATGAAAGAAGATGCAATGCAGAGTATAATATATGAAAGATGATGAATACTTGAATATAAAATAAAGTAGGCTATAAAATATTTATATGACATATACCTCAACATTCGATAGTGGCCACTATGCGGCTAGATGACATGTATAAACAAAAAAAATAAAACGTCATGATAGAAAATAACACCGTAGGAACTTAGTATTAAACCTTCTACAAAACCTTAGGCATAATCATACCAACTAAGTTACATGTTAAAAATATTAGGCAATTGATAACTTGTGAAAACAAATGGAAAATAAAAAATCATTACCAAAAATATCCTTATTTCTTATTCTAAAAGATTCATGTTCCTTAAATTTGGATATTCTTTGTCCCACATTAAAATTTCCTCGCTATTATGACCTATGTTTTTAGGATCATGCGATTGATCCAACATCATGTTGGACTATGAAGACAAAATGATTCAACTTTCCAAGATGAGTACCTCACTTGGTTGAATGAAGGTGCTAGTTGTGAGTAGTGTCAAAACATTAGGGAAGCATAACACTAAGGCCTAAGAAAATATATCACCACTTTTCCACTCAAAGAAAAAATTTCAATCCCACAATGGCCTCTAGGAGTACATTTCATTGGATGGATATCACACTTTGAGAGATGATTGTCTAATACAATGAGAAGTGTACATATATTGTCACAATGCCACTCACAGTCAGACCCTATAGTCGTGTCCTATAATATTAATCATATTATACTATTTAATTATGAATTATGACTATCAGATTATTATTAGTTTGAATAATTAGTCTAAAATTTTGTTTTTAGTATTTCTGTATACATGAGATATTCGAAAAAAAAGGTACTTTTTGTGACTAGTTAATTTTGAGTGAATCTAATACACAAGAAATTATGGTGCCTTAGTGTTTCTCTAACAATTATCTGCCCATTGTACCAACTGCTCCCATGTCCTCTTCTACTTTTGGTGAATTACTCTTTGATGATGTCCAATGCTAATGCAATGAACATTTATGCTCGATGTTTATCTTAGACAAAGGGAATCTCCACAATTAACAACCAAAAAGTAACCTCAAATATATTATTGGGGGCCAAAATGCAGTAATTATATGACAAGCCAATAAACATTGCACGTTAATTATCTTCCCTTTAATATTGATTAATAATTTCTTTGCATGATCATGTAATAATAAAGTGGCAAGTAGGGACATTTAAAGTTAGTCATCCATCAATATCACCTTTGAGAGTTCTTAGTAGTTAATACTTCCTATTACACACATAGTAGATCATGAACTTCAAGGATATCAATATAAACACAACAAAACTGAAATTAAAAGAAATTCCAAGGAGTCAAATGCAACTAATCTTGAGTCAAGAAAATACCAAGCCCTTCACATTAGCAAGGAATTCTTAGGCACTAAAACAGAAAATCCTTCCATTGCATCATTTTCACCTTTTCTTTAATTAATAACATAACTTAAAAAAAAATAACATTGAGAAAGGTCTCAAAATCCTAACAAATGCTCGAGTGATTGTTGTATCAACTAACCAGAAAGGCATTCGTTTGATATGCTTTTAACTTGAGGAATATATTGAAGAATATGAATCTTTCTCATCCCTTGCTCCTAATAAAATTGTAATCCATGGCTTCCAATCAAGTCATCAATTTCCCTCCAAGATAGAACAAGAGATCAGTTTGGAGAAGGACTTCTAGAAGCATTACGATAGTAGAAATGGAATTGACTAGGAGGACAATTGTTGAAAAGTATGAAAAAAATGGATTTGGAATATTATAGTTATGTTACGGTAGATATAGATATGTAAAATGTAACTTCTATAGCTACATGAAATGTAACTTCTATATAAAAAATGGAGTTGTAATATTATAGTTACGTCGGGTAGATATAACTACGAGTAATGTAACTTATATAAATTCTATTTATATAATTTATATATATATTAATAATATATATTATTTATTATTTATTATTTTATTTTTTATTTATTATTTATTTTATTTTATTTTTTTTTCAGTCATTTAAGAGACTAACATTTTTTTATCTTCAATTAATAACTCATTATTCCACCAAAAATAGCATTGAATTGGTTCTTCACTAACCAAGGGGAAATTTTAAACCAGTGTGAAAATGCTTACTCATTCCCCTGCCATATTTCTGATATTTTACTTGTGTGCGAATTTAAGCTAGTGTAATGTAACTCCTACACATTTGACAATTTAAATGTAAAAAATTACCCAGATTGAAGTTATACAATTAACATATGCACAATAAGATAAAATATGCATGATTTATAAGTAATATGATGTTTACATGTTATATCAAGACAAACATTTTCTCATCTCATTAACACTTATCTTATAGTTGGTGATGGATATAGCCTTTAAAACTACGAGCCATCCTTGTCATATCTTATATTTAATGATGGATATATCTTTCAAAAGCATCAAACTTGTTTGTTAATTTGTGTATGGTCAAATTAAATGGAAGTGCTCATAATTTTATTCAATATTATCTTGCACAATTGGAAATAAAATGATGTGGGGGTGGTGTTTCTAGTGATTTTCAAACTTGTTTAATTACCTAAATTTAGCTTATTTAAAGTAAATAGTTGCACTGACCATCTTATCTTCAAGTCAGTAACTTTTCTTTAGGGTATCTTCATGACATTCACCATCTCTGAAATTTATGAAATATTAGTAGTATCTTACACTAAATAGACAATGTTGGCATAAAATATTTTATTATGTTTTTTACTCCGTGTCACATATTTATTGATATTTTATGATTCTTGGTTTTGATTTCCATGCTAAGACTAGATTCATCATTCCTGTTAGGATTTTTAGTTGTGCACACATCATATTTCTCACTTCTAATTGTATCAAAAGAAAAAAGTATGCACAATGACATGTAGTGACATGTGGGTGTCTATTTTACTCAATGATTTGCTTGATTTTTTAACCCATTCTAATCCTACCACAATGAAATTAAGAGAGACAAGGACACAAGGACTATCAATGAATGAAATTAGAGACTTTAGAATGCAACTCAAATTGTACCTAAATGTAACGATAAGTATTTGCAGCTACTTAGTCACCAATGAGCATCGAATCACACTGAAAAATTCCTTGCATTATGAGAATTTGGTTGCACCTACACTAATCTTGCATAGTACTTCCTTGACTTTCCTATAGGTATAATTTTATAAAAAATCCTACTCCTGCAATTCTTCCCTATATGGATCATATTTGTCCCCCCTATTGATAGTTATTTTTCAAGGCAACAGAATAGAACTCTCCAATTGCATCATCACCTTTGAAAACAATGCTTGAGTATTTCCAAGTGATTGTCAAACCAGTCTCTACTTAGATCCATGAAATCCTTGATTTGTCTCTATCGCACAAACCTATTTTTGTAATAAAATTATAAATCCCACGTCTGTATTCCTCATCCCCAACATACCAATTCTTTACAGTGTAATACTTTATTTTTGCTCCCTCGGTGCAATAGAGATCCACTACTGTGGCATGGAGATGATTGGTGCCATAAAATGGTGCAATGCATCTATATATCAGTGAACTCCTCTCACCTCAAAAAACTCCTCTCATCTACAACAATAAGAATCCTCTCAAACTGTTTGGTCTTTACCTCATTCATCCTAAAATAAGTGGATATTTCAATGGGTGACTGTTATATGGAATTTGTATCTACAGATAAATACATTTTCCCTAAGTGAGTAGTTCCACTTAGAACAATAGAAAGAAAGAGGTTTAACCTTTTCCTATAATAGATAGATGAGATGAAGGAACTTACTTGTGATCTTTCGCTTCCCTTGATCTCGTTTGAATTTCTGTCGTCGCTCCCAGTCGAACTGAATCCACTTAATTGGTACGTGTCAACAAAAATAGGAGATGAACACTATCAAAGTACATGATCTATCTACTATAAACAAATGGAATCAACAACATTTAAACATATATGCATCATAGATATGAACAAGAATATGGGAAAAGGAACAAACAACTTTATTGATGTAGAAGGAAGAGTTACACTCAAAGCAGTTCGATCTCGTGTCACTCATCCAACTTCAATCCAAATCCTAATCACACCAAAATCACATCAATCCAGCAACATAACATTACTTGACATGAACTCATATCTCAAACCAACAATATTTCTCTACAATATTCAAATTCTAGCCCCCTGATCACTATGATGAGTGGTCAATTTATAGGGAAATGTAGGTGGTTATGTAATAACTTGGGCATTGAATGGTATTTAGAAATTGGGGTTAGTTTCCATGGAGAAAGGGATGAGAGGATAGAGGGTTACTTGATCCATAGCCTATCCAAATTCGACCTCATAGGATGAGATAAGAGTTGGGCATCCTTCTAGAATGCTCTAGAATAAGAGAATATTTCCAAAATCCAATGACAATTTCACTCATTTTCACCCAGCATAGGTCAAAGAGAGCCTAAGTGCACTATTGCAGGTTTGAATGGGCCTACCTAGTCTGCATTACCGTTACCCATGACCAAGGTTGCGCTGGTGCCCCAAGAAGGCATTTCAGTAGCGTTTCAAGCTAGGAAACTTTCATGGATGGAAGCATTCAATTTGATGACTTGTCTAGGGAATGTAACAACTGAATTAGGGTTTGATGAGCCCTAATTGTACTTATTTGAATGTCAGGAGTGATGTGACAAAATAGACCTGTAATAGTTTCCCCCTAAAGCATGAAGTTGAAAATGATAATGTCGACCGATATGATTTATGATGTGATGAGGATTTGAAGCAGATGGTGACTTGCATCGATTACAATACATAATATCATGATATCTTTGAATTTTTCATGAATTACTGAGGGAAGGCATACCTATACTCAACATATAAACTTTTCATTACATATACGTATATCATATAGTTGCCTACAGATATAGACCCATGATAGGATGATTATCTGTGTAAAGCCATTATACAGATGATTTAGTACTCTCCTAAATTCACAACCCGTATGGATGAAACTAGATTCAAGGTCTTCTATCTCATCCAATCATTCGCTCAAGTATGAGTCTAACCATGTGAAAATTTGATCTGAAGTCGAACATGGGAAGACACCGTCTGATTACCAGCCAATGATGTAAGCTGTTAATAGACGCGAGAGAGATCAACAATAATGATAATGATTCTCAGGGTAGTATAGTACATTCTGCATGGTGTGAATAGATGTTTTGATGTTGAACACCATACAAAGTCTTTTGGTCGAAGGCCAGTGATGTCAACTTGTCGTCGAAAGCGAGAAACTTGCCATTGATGTATGCAAGCCTCAAGGTATTGGAAGGGTGTTTCTAAGTCAACTTCTTGGATAAAGTGCTGATGTCGACAAGAAGTGACTTGTCGTAGGAGGGCCTTGATGTATCCCTCATCAACGACATGAAACGAGTTTAATGACTTTGAAGACAGAATGTGATTGATGAAACAATGTTGAAGAATGGTGGTCATGAAAATGAAGGTTTATCAGTATTGAAAAGGATGAAGTTTAAAGAGTGACTTCTCTTGAACATGACGACGACACTGAATGAATTGGTAGCATTGTTCCAAAACCAAAGTGATGGATGGTGTGATAGACCATAGGTATGATAACTATCAAGCAGATAAACCAACCTTAATAGTCACAGAGATGAAGTGAAACTGTCATGTTCAAGAGTGACTTGCTACCATAAAGTGATTTATCCCTTTTCCCATTTTCCCCAGTCATTTCTGACTAGTACCTCTTTATTTTTTTAAACATGCCTGAGGAGGATAACATATGCTTGTAGTATAATTCCACCCTTCGGGTGAATCCATCACTATGTGATGTTTTAACGAGCCTAACGAAGGTGAAACTCAGCCTTGTCATGATGGACAAGTTTGTCGCTATTCGATGTTTTAATGTGTTTAGAGACAATGAGAACTTAGTCCTTCTCATGTTTAGAGAATTTGGAAAGGGAAAAAAGAAAACTCCACAAGTTCTTTTTTGTAAATTTGTCTCTCAAGTCTAAAAAAGCATAAAATAATACAAGAGAGAACCTATTGACCATGTTCAATCAACGTATTCCTTGTTGGTAAGAAATCTATCTTAGTCCGAAAAAGGGTTAAAATTATACTGAGTAGATGTCATTTCCAATCCGTTTATGAATTAAAAATGACAAGCACTCGGAAATATTTTCGTGTTTAAAGAGTTCAAAAAGAGCTTGAAGGAAAACCCTTTATTTTTATTTTCTTTTAACGAGTCAAAAAGGGAAAATACTCGATGATATTTTCATTTTTTATGAGTCAGAAAAGAGCTTAAAGGTGACTCATTCTGGAGGAATGAGTGATATAAAGGGTAGTAATTGGTTCCGACAATGGTGAAACTTCTCGAAACATGTTGATTTATGTGAAGAGGCTGACTAATAAGACCACTCATCGCAACTGTTCCTAAAAAAAGGGTAAAACAACTAAGTGAAAGCATATGATCGACCAAGGAGATAGTGACAATGGAAGGAGAGAAACCAAGGCTCAGCTAATAGAAGAGGCTGATAGAATGGAAATCATGAGGGTTCAAATGGAGATGGGTTCATTTTACACAATCTTGAACCATAGGGAACTATGCTTGGCTTTAGTTTCATGTTTACACAAAATTGAAATGAAAAACTATGCTTGGATTTCATTTCATGTTTACACAATATTGAAACAAAAAAGTATGCTTGGATTGGTTTACATGCCCCCAACATGATGACTCGATTCTAGGTGCATGCCCCCCAAGCTTCATTGAATTCACCTAAGTAGACTACTCGTGGGTATCAGGTGAATGGAATGAAGGTTCATTTATGAGATCTAATCAAAGACTCGAATTGGAACTTTACTCCAGGGGACCTTGTTTCATTTTTTAATGAGCTTGACACAAGACAAGGAACTCTGCTCAGATTCCTTGTTTCCTTTTGAAATGAGCATGACACAAGACAAGGAACTATGCTCTTAGACCTATTTCATTTTTTTATTGAGGTTGATACGATAAAAGAACTATCATCATATTCCTTGTTTCATTTTTTAACGAGCTTGACACAAGACAAGGAACTATGGTCATGATTCCTTGATCACAACCCATAAGAGGTCATGACTTCCAAGAGGTTCTCATCAGATGGGAGAACAATGCTTTGGAAGGGATACGTAGCAAGGAATCCATTAGAGAGATCTGGTTCCAATGCCCCTAGTACATAATGCACAACATCACAGAATTGATCGTCAGTTAATGTAGGCATGGAATGGGTTGCCACATAATTGATCCGTGGCGGGGAATATACCATTGGGACAAAAGGACCATTTAGGGAAGATGCTTGACTGGAAGCCATATTTGGACTGGGAAATGAATCTAGTTAATGGTGAAAATTCCGCCTTCATTTGGGAAACACATCACTCGAAAGAGTGTTGAAATAATAGCTCCCATGTCATAAACATAGTCACGCCCAAGAAGTAAATTGTAATCTAAAGGGCCTAGGAATACCATCACATTGAGATAAACAATTGTTCCTCAGAAAGTAATAGGCAACTGAGGAAGGATCCCTAATGGTTGTTTGGTTCCTTTGTTAAAGCCAACAGATTTTGCGTAACAAGCAAAAGTCACGGCGAACCGAGTGCCTGCCAAGCAATGAAGGAAAGGATACTCACAGATGTACCTTCATCTATAATAGTTCCAAACACAATAATATTATAAACCTATACTATGATCTGGAAAGGCACATAAGAAGGAAGACAACATCTTTCCAGTCGATAACAATCAAAGGAAGTACTAGACTACTTGGAGGCGGTACTGTAGGAACAAGAGAATTACCCCCTTGAGTTACAAGAACGGGAGGATTTTCCTCCTTTCTTGATGGAACAGGAGGGTTGCATCAAATCTCATTGGAATATGAAGAAATAAAAAGAACATGAGTGGTATCATACTCATTCTCTACAGGAAAGGTATGATTAACTAAAAGTGAAATCAGGTCAACTGTTTCCTAAATCTGTGATTCGTTAGGTATAGACTCATGGGATTCACATTCAGAGAGAGTGGGTTTGACCAACGGTTGATTTGGGTCAGTCACTTCATCAACTAGTGAAGCATTAAGGGAGGGTCTCCTGTAACCAGACAGAAGTCACTGCGGAGAAGCAGGACGGTTATCCAACACTTTTTGCACTTCATCCAGATAGGGACAAAGGTGAATCGGGTGATTCCCTTCGCATAACCTATAGGGAAACTTAACTTTACCTTTCTTTCCATGAACTTTACTACCACTAGTTGATGGTGTGTCACCAACACCTTCTCTAGAAATTGATGACATTGGATGACGTGAAAAAGAAGACCATTCTTCTAAGCTCTAAGGAATACCAGAACAATTTCGAAGAAGATGGTCTCTCATACAAAATTTTGCAAGGATATCAAAGTTTGTGAGGCTTATTGGATGGTTTCTTATCAGAAGTTTCATTCAAAGAAATGGTTGCTTGGTTGCCCCCCTACTGATTCTTCTTCTTCTTCTTCTTCCCTTTCTTCTTCTTCTTATCCACCTAGTTACTAGTGTTAATACTTTCACCAGGCGAGGAGGAAGAATGGGAGAAAGAAACAACCAATGAAGAAGGTAAAGGGTCAACTTTAGGATCAACTAGAGGTTGACTTTGTCTAGTTGTAGGAATATTCAGTTGCGGGGCCAAGGAGGTTGAGAACAACCATACTGGCAAGCCGATGGTAAGTCTCAGAAGGGACAGTGTAGCCATATAAGGAGCACTAATATTTCTAAAAGGAGGAAAAGGACTAGGATTCCCATCAAAAGGAATTCCTTGATCGGTGGGCTCTAGAGTTGTTTCCATATGTATCAACCTAAGATCAAATAAGGAGTGATGTGGAGGATGTTATCGTGGTCAATTAATTTTATTTTAATCAAAATAACATAACATAACAAAAGAGGGATAATCTAGGCAAAAGGATTACCAAGTAACTTTGAACTGCAATATACTGCCTTAGTAAGCCAAGGACTTAACATATGTGTATACAATCTCCCTGAATGTTGTGTTCGGTGTATCATAGTGTACAAGGTGGCCGAATCAGTTACCTAAGTGTTAACACCCAGGTTGTTCCCTTTGACTCCCAAGGGAATACGGCCGAGGTAACCACTAACCAATCTTTGGATTACAGCTTCTAGTCCAACTGTAATCAGAGAGGGCTCTCTCTTTAAGGTTTGTCTCTGTTCTGTGGAGATTTTAGGATAGTTATGAAGTAAGGGTTTGGTTTATGTTTGGTTGGAAAGGATGTCTTTCTGTACTTAAAATGGAAATCTGCAGATAATGTTACTTCATTGGGCAATGGATTATTTGGCTACTTTTTGTTGAGATCTTCAGTTTGAGCAACTGGAATTACAGGGCCATTTAAATACTTTATGAAACAAACTTGAAATTATGATGGTGGAATGTGAACAACCAGTGAAAAGCAGTTAAGAATTTTCCACTAAGATGAGGTGTGGGAAAGAGATATATTCCTCAGGAGCAAACTTGAATTCCTGAAACAATAACCACTGTGAAAGATATAGCATGAAAGGGTAGCAATTAAGAATTACACCTTTATTACTATAACTGAAGAAAAACACTTATAATAGCTTAGATTGAGTTCAGGGTAATTTGTGATTAAGTCCTGGAACTATTCTTTTTCCTTGCCATTAACTGTAAAGAACAGAAACATGAAAGAGATATGAAAAGATGATAAAACACATAAACAAAGAGTTGCAAGGAAAACTTATTGTGCCATGAAATACGCAGGAATCCTGTAACATTCAGCTAAACACCACAATGCATCAAACAACACAGAGCTTTGGAAATTCCACCACCTTTTTAATACTTCTCTGAGAATTTACAGTCAAAGAACTCTATCAAAGATATCAATTACATCCAACATCCAACCCCTGCTAACTCATGCGAGGGGGAATATATAGAAGTGTTTCATACAAAATATCTCAAGCATTGATTCATCTGAGAAATAAAATATCTTCATCAACTCGTATAGAAATAGTAGATAAGAAGTTATTGCAACTTTTAATACAACATAAATGCTCTTTAATTCTGTCAGAAGATTTCGATCTTTGGAGGTCACTGATTCGGTTGAACGCTTTGTTATGACTGCAGAATGACGTGTCTGTGCAGCTCTGTCCTCCTGTAGCTTTTTGGCCCTGTCACCTGTAACTGTCAGTACTGCTGTGGTGGCCGAATGGTTTTGCTGAGTTGGCTCAGCCTCTCTCTGCATACATGCTGACATATCAAAACTTTCCTGTGCATGACAACTTATATATTTCAAATGGAGAAAGCATAATTACTGGCTCTGGTTTAGCAGTAATTGTATCAAACTATTCCAGACTTCCTGTGTGGGCAATTGATGCCTCAAAATTGCCTCTATGGTCTCATCTACCTCTGTATATTTATAAAAATTGGGAGGTGCATCAAACAAGTGGTTGATTTCATTCATGATAAAGAATAAACTCTCTACCCTGTTGAAGAGAGTTTGTCCTGATGCTGGCCCTGATTCTGCTGATGTGCTGGGCTTTTCTGAAATCTGATTAGTAGCAAAGGTGTTGACCCTCTTGGCATATTTTCATGTGAAAGTAGTCTTCCTGAGGGGTCCATCAAGCTAGGAAGACCTCTGTTCTGCAATGCTATGAACTTGTCCTAGAATTTATTAATGTCTGCCTGCATATCCTGGCTTCTTCTCTCTAATGTTTGTACCAGGTTTCTTAGTGTCAGGACCCTTTTGACCATTGAGATGGTCTCAGTTCTGTTGGCAATTCCAATTTTGATCAGCTGAGAACTTGTTCTGTAATTAAGCACATTTATCATTCTGGTGGCAGCCTCAGGCATACTGCCTAGAGATGCCCTTGCTCTTTGTATTTCCCTGTGTGCTTTTCCAATGAGCCCCATATGCTCATGAATGGCCTCAATGTATTCCCACTGGTCTGTGATGGATTGGCCAATATTGGTCCATAGGATTTTCTTGAGCTCAGTTGTTACCTTGTCAAGTGTGAGCTATTTTTCTAGCTCATTTATCCTCCTTTTGAGAGTCTATACCTCTCTTTCTCTTTCAGCTACGTTTTGCTTGGATTTGTCATATTTTTCATTGATCTTAGCCAGAGTTTCTTTGGCTTGATTCAGCTCTGACATTTGGGCCCCCAAGACTTGAATTTCATTTCTCAGCTTCTGCATATCAAGACTTTCAGCTTGCTCTGTTGTTGGTGCTGAGGTGGAGGGTGCTGCTTGCTCTGTCTGCTGACTAGGAGGGGCAGTGGTTTGAGGAGCTTCCTCCAGATTGATTGTTTCTGGAGGAGGCTGTGAAGTTTGGCCTGCCTCTTTTTGTTGTAATGCTGCCTGAAGTGCAACCTCTGATTCCTCCAACTTTCCCTGTGTTTGGATGAGCTGCTTGTATAGTGTTACCAGCATAGCTGCTGCATCCTTGTCCTGTCTTAGCTGGGCAACCTCTTCAGTTTGGGGATGAAGAGTTGCTGGGATTTTTATCATTTTCCTTAGTGCTACCATATCAGCATCCCTTAGCTTCAGTATCTCTTGTACTGCTTTGACATCTTTAGGATCATGTCCAAGCTCTATTATGATTTCCTCTAGAGCTTTGATCCTGTTGTCTTTTTCTTGAGAGGATGCCCTTTCCAGCTCAAGTTGTGCAGTTTTGTTATTTAGGCTGTTTTGTAGCCTGTAGTTTACTAATGTTTTGTCTGCCAAGGTGGCATACACCATCTCACCCGTTTGTTTGTGTAGTTCAATTTGATCCATCGGGTGGATGTCCTTGGCAAGGACCTCAAGGTTGGTCCTGATGTAATCTGCAGCTGACTGTGGCTGCTGCATGGCTGGCATGAAATGGCTCATGATCATTTTTCCCTCATGGACATCATAGGCAGACATGAGTCTTTGCTGGTTGGTGGGAGCCATTTTCAACAAATGATTATACAATTGTAGCCTTATGGGCTCATTCCTCTTCTTGATGTCCTTGAACTGCTGCTTGATGCTCTGTTCACCTCCTCTTTGTTGGCTTGAGGAGCTAACTTCTCCTCCTGCTGTCCTCTCTTGTTCCTGGTGGAAGGAACTCGCTGAGGCCTCCATGCTAGGCAGGCCCATACCCGAAGATTGCCCTATTGGCATTTCTTCTTCCGAAGAAGGGTTCAATCTTTGCCTCTTCTCCCCCTGAGTTGTTGACGTAGTGAGGGGAGTCTCTCTGTCCCTTTTCCTGCTTGTGTCCTCTCTTTGTGGGGTCTGGAGGACTGAAGCTTCAGCTCTTGTTTCTTGCCTAGGAGGCACCATTTGAGCTGGCTGTTGTTCAGTGACCATTGGGGCCTTTGCTATTTGCTCTTTTTGCCCTGGCTGCTCCTTTTCTTGCTGATGTACCTGTTGTTGTTGCTGAACCTGTTCTTGCTGTACCTGTTCTTGCTCCTTCTCTTTTTGCTTGCCTTTGCTGGGGGCTTGATTTGTAGTTCTGACTGCCTCCTGATGTGCTGTGGAGGATGAGGCATCTGCTCCTACTTGAGGGCTTGGAAGAGAGAATACCTGTACAGGAAGTTCCAAGTCAGCCATCTTAAGGAGATTTCTTCTTGCTCTTTCATTTAGTTCTTCTTGTGTAACAGGTTCCTCTAGTGTGCCTCTCTTCCATTTTGATTGATTTGCATATTTTTCTATGTGAGGCAACCTTACATGGTCATAACTGGACAGCCTATATTTGACCCTTCTTAAGGTTATGAAGTGATTGGGGTCATAAGGTTTCCAGAGGAAACTGGTCTTTAGGCCCAGGCTTTCTAGCATTCTGTCTGCCTCTTTCGAGCCTTCCTCCCTTTTGTTCAGAACAAAGTGGCCTTGTTGGTTTTTTACCTTTAGTTGTGCTTTCTTGCCTTTGCCTGAGAAGTTCTTCACATTAGCATTCCCAAATTGCCTGAAGTATTCAAGGGCAAACAATCTCATGGGCACATATTTGGGCAGTCTGTATGGGGGTAACTCACAACCATATATTCTAATAACGGTGTGATTTTGATAAAAATACCAATCCCCAATGCTGTATACCTTGGACAACTAAAGGGTCCTCTGCATCTCATCGGTTAGTCTTGGAGGAGGTGAGCTCAGGAGCAGAGACATGGCTGGGTGGATAAAAAGGTCTATAAACTCACAGTAAGTGTATGGAGAATAGGATCTGTTGTGAAAAGCAGAGGTCCAATACACTACTGACCTTGGATTTCCTTGTGCATCCACTCTTTTCATAGCAAAAGAAAATTTCTCATGTTGATAGTATAGAATCAAGTGGTAGATGTAGGAGGAGTATCTGAACACCCTTTCCCTTGATAGGTTCATCAATTGCTCATGCATTTTGTCTGATATATAGGTGGCATAGTCATAGCAGATTGGAGTTTTGCCAGGGGAAAAAATGAGCATCATATTACAGTTTCATCAATATACTCAGTTGAGTTATAACCCAGGATGGGACTGATCATATCTGCAAGGTCCCTGCCCAATGGGTTGAGGTATCCATGAAAAATGGGAGGGTACTGCACAGTATCAGAGTTAATAAATAGTTGGTTCAGCTTTGTGATCTGAGCATTTGTCAACATCTTAGCTCCTTGATTTATCAGATCAAACAAAGATAGGGGAACCAATTTCTTCTCAGTCTTGAATTGCAGCATCTCTCTGATGGCCTCAGGGGTAATGTAGAAAACAATTGAGCCTGAAGGGTCAAGCACAGCTCTCTGAGTGGGATCATAACATTCAGCACATAGGTGAATTAGGTCAGGGAATTGATTGACCTGAGGAAGCTTGAAGATTGGGAGGAAGGAATCCCAAATGCCCAATATATCTGTTCCAGCCACATGTTTGGCCTTTAATTCATTCAGCGGGAGGAGGTGGAATTTTCTTTGTGTTAGGAATTCCTCAGAGATTTGGTAATCCAAATCTGCTAAAGCCTGCCACTCCAATTCTCTCTGAGGGACATTCAAAGGGGCAATATTGAGGGCCACAGGTGCTACTGGTGTATCCATGGTTACTTAAGAACTATGTTTTGTATGTGAATTGATGTTACTAGGCTGAGTAACAAAAATAGTATTTCTTGGAAAAAGAGGTGAATTGAGAAACAAAGGGCAGAAGGGTAAATGGAAGCAATTGAAATACTGCACATAGCACTTGAGAAGGCAAATACTTGTCTTTAACAGACTCTTTCTTAGTAATTAGGTGTAGGTTCGGTTTCCCTGTTCACGACTACGCGAACAGAATGCAGGTTATGAGAAAGCTTTGGTAACAAGGCTTAGCCAGTGAATTTCGAGCTTCCAACTTCAAATGGGAACTGGGCGCAAGGGATTTGCTGGTGAATTATGTGTTTTTCAGTGTTTTAAGTGAATATGGTCAATTTGCAGACAAAACCAGGCGCAGAGAGGATTAACAGTGATAAATACCTGGTATACTGACAGTCCGGGTCACAAGTTCAGGTGGGTAGGCGCGCCAAAGGTCTCTAGGTCAAATTCAGCCAGTTGGTGCAAATTTGGATGTAAAATACATGCAGGAAACAATGCATAAGTTTTTGCAAAAAGTGAAAAAAACGCGAAAAATTGGCCAAAATATGGATTTTTGGGATATTGGCGCCTTTTTCGGATGACGTCAGCATGACGTCATCAGGTGGGTCAGGGTTGGATGACGTCAGCATGACGTCATCAGGTGACGTGGCGGCTTATGAGTGGTCCACGGGGATGGTGAGGTGGCGGACAGGTGGAGCAAATGGCGGATGGGGGCGCGGAAGTGGCGATGACGCTGGCAGTGACGTAGCGGTGACGCTGGCAGGCGGATTAACGGAAACCAGAAACCACAGGCGGTATCATATCGCACCGCTTATGATACGGAAGTGGAGTTTTCAGAGGGGGCTCCGATACGCTGTGGGGGCGACATGTGGCTGAGGCCTGACGTCACCCTCTGACAGATATCGGACACTATCTTTCGGACGTCGGGGCCAGTCCGATATCCACGTGAGCCGTTGGATGAAAAGCGCCCGATCGGACGGTCGACGGGCCGATAACCTGTCCAGATGATACGGCATCGGGTGGGTAATAAAAAATGATTTTCCATGGGATTTGTGCCCGGGCGGGACTTTGGAATATTAGCAAATTTGCATGGTTTTCTAATGTATTTCTTTATAAAGTCGCACATATCTCAAAACTTAGGAAAAATGGGTTTTTCATGTAATTTCTTTGCAAAATCGCGCGTGGCTCAAAACTTTGGATAAGTCGGGATATTGGGTTATTTCAATGTATTTTGTATAAAATTGCACATAAGTCCCAAACTTAGGATAAGGCGGAAAAGAGGGTTTTCAACGTATTTTTGCCTTTTGAGCGGGTTTAAGGGTGCAAATGGGTTTTTTCCAAGGTTTTTTAGGCAAAATGAAGGGTTGATAGGTAAATGAGTTCTGAAGGAGAAGAAGGGGTAGGCTTGGGTTCTTAAACTGACCAGATGTCAATTTAATTCCCTGGTAGTGAATCATATGGCTATAATGCCAAGGGGGGGATATTTATAGAATGCTTAGGGTTTTATACACCATGGTGTTATAATAGTAGGGAAGGGTGACATAGGGAGTTAGATAATAGAAGTTAAAGGTTAATATGGAGGGAGAGGGTGAATGAGGAGTGATATCACTAAGTTTATTTGAAAACAACTTAGCTTAGGGAGTAGATCAAAATGAAAAGAATTTTGCACAAGAAATGTGGCTCTTAAAGGAAACAAGAACCAACATAAAACCTTGAATTTTTTCATAAGCACAACTAGTGTAGGGATATTAGTAATGAGTGCAAAAAAAGGAAAAAAGGGGAGTTAGACATGCTCCATTGTGTTGCTTTCCTTATATTGACCAGCAAGATTAAGTTTAAAAAGGAATACCACTTCTGCAACCCCATCTACCTACCCATCTACTTGCCTAGCATTTTTTGTTTCTTCTTGGAGGGTGCACTTGGACTTGCAGACCCTTATGTGCCTTTTCTTTTCCATTGGCTTTTTCTTTTGATTGCCTATCTAGCACTACCCTTATTGCTTCCAAGGCCCCAGATTAAGCAGTTGGGAACCTTAGTTTCTCTACCTAACTATTGGTCTGCCAAGATTAAACAGTTTGGACAGACTTCTTTCTCTATTATACAACAGAAAATGGAAACATGGCATGATCCAGATTAAACTATTGGACCATCCATCAAAATTTAGTAAACATGAAGGCATGTACACACCTTGCCTTGTCTTGGAAATATGGGATCTTTGTATCAGCAAAGCAGAGCATATTTGGCATTTTGAATTTGCCAATCATGAAATATGAAACCTATTGGTATAGGTATCCAACACTAAGGATGGATAGAAACCTAATGTATGCCTCCCAAATATACCCGAAAGTACGTGGAGGCCCAATCCATGTTAGCGATGTCAAATGCGAAACTGTACAGTGAGAGCATTACTTCATACTTTTTGTACTATAACACCACCCGATATACCCGTAAGTACGTGGATGAGCTACTATATACTTACTTATGTGGAATGAGGTATCATACTTGGAATGTATCACAAACCATTAGTGACAACTGCTGTGTTTAACACCACCAGAACACGTCTCTAGCCTAGACCTCTAAATGTTATTCCTTAAGTTACAATGCTCCATTAGGTTAATTGAGATAAATTTTAATTGACCTTTTTTAAACAATTTCCTTTCAGGTTCACCGCATGATGTTTCTGAAACTCCTAGAATGCAACTATGATGAGAAACATTCTTTTCATTTGATTTAAACAATGAAAACCGTAACTAAAAGGGACAGAGCAGTCAGATTCTTTAAACAAAGAGCATAGAGCACATCTAATGCAACTTTCCTTATACCATTCCTACAAGCACACTCAAAATTCTAAATGCATTATGCATGTTTTTCTTTTCATTCCTTTAATGTTTAGATGAAAATAAAGAAACTAAATGCACAAATGATCAATCAAAAATTTTCGCAAGAAACAAAGACTTTATGACAGTTTCTTTTTCAAAGAAATGAAGGCTTTACGACACTTCTTTTTCAGAAAAGACTAATCGATTGTAAGCTAACTTTGACAATGAATTGAAAATGATAAAGAAATATCTTAAGAAACAATAAACAATCAAGGCCAAAGTAGGGCTTGGAGAAGAAATGAAAATTGATTTCAGAGACATAGAAAACATTGATCTTTTAGCAAACAACATCAGAAGAAAATTTAGAAAAGACGAAGAAAAATATGGTTTTTTTAGCTTGATAGGGATCAACACAACCTTGAGTGGGAGACAGTGCGCTACAGTGCACTGTCTCTAAGCTAAGGCTACTCTGCAGAACACTGTGTCAATACCAACACTGGTTTGGTGCCAGAGAGTCCAATCAAGAGACATTCAAGCACACTTTTTGACCAAAAAAACTTATAAATGACTAAAAAGAGATCAATGAAGTCAAGTAAAGTCTACTAAGATGTAACATGATGAGGATAAACTACCAGGGATGACATTCATTCCCTAGTGTTAGGATATTCCGACACATAAGAATAGTTAAGTATAACTTGGTCTAGTATAGAGTTAGGTAAAGTGTGTTTCTTTACTATGTACTTTTGTAACTTACAAGCCGACGGTCACGATATGTAGTGATCCGACGGTTCATTCTCTCCTCGGTATTACCGACACTTGATCCATGGCTTAACACTCGATTGGTCCATGATTTCTATTTAAAGCGCATGGAGGGTCATTTGTAGGTTAACTGTTCACGAGAGAAGCTTATGTAAAATTTCATTCTTTTATTAATAAATTGCCTGAAGTGGCCGCGTTGGCTCAGGCCGTGGACTATTTCCCTCTTTGAGGGTTTTAACCACGTCAAAAATATTGGTGTATTGATCTGTGATCTGGTTGTGAGTGGTTTTCATTGGTGTTTTGTCTGAGGAACTTAACCTGTAAATTCCTACATGGCATCAGAGCTATTTGAGGGCCGCGTCCATTGGTGATCCAAATCTAAAGCGATAGAAATGCATCCGACTGCTATTTCCTAAATATGTTGTTTTAGGAGCATTTGTTCCAGTGAAGAATCCCTTTTGTTTCACGCAAAAAGGTTTCTAGTAGCTCTAGCTACGTCATTTTTAAGATCTGGAGGTATACAGTGTTTTTTTTGCAGTTTCTAGTTATTTTTCTCTCTGTTTATTATTTCGGTTTATTTGGCTTCTTTTTAATTATCGGATCTATACCTTTCATTTTTGCATATTCTCTTTGCCCTACGACTCTGTGCGATCTGGGCAAATCAGAAACAGTAAGGAAAGATTTTTCTCATGTGTATGCTCTTTTCCGCTGCGCCGTAGTGTGATCTCGGAAAATCAGAAGCATTGAGAAAAATATTTAGTTTCCGGGTAAAGCTAACTTTAAGCCATAATTTTTGTTTTTTTGTAACCTCCTTTTTTTTGGAAAAGGGGCATTTGTTTTTCATTTCCGCACATTCCCGCACTTCGTCGATGCCTTCATCAACTTTTCTTCAAAAAGCCATAACTTCTTCATCCGAAAGTCGTTTTCAGAGCCGTTGTTTTTTAACAAGCCTAATTTTTCGAGGTCTTTTCATTGGAACAATTAATTTCAGCATATATAACCTTAGTTTCTGTTAAAATGGAAAGTCCATGCCAAGTTATTCTTGACAGCACCAACTACTTCCAATGGTGGTCCTACATTGTGGATTTACTTAGAAGTAAAGGTCTTTAGAGAATAGCCTCAGGCCAAGAAACCAAATCGAAAGATGAAGATAAGGTAGCTAAATGGGAAAATAGGCAATATCAAGCACGTGGGTTGATAACAATGTCTATTTCTCCAGATCTTAGATTCCATATTGCAGAACTTGATACTCCTAAAGAAGCAATGAAGCAGATTACTAAAGTTTTTGGAATCAAAAACGAACTTAGAGCCCATCAACTTGAAAATGAGTTTCTTACATTGGACCCCAATAATTTTTCTTGCATTGAAGATTTTTTGTCCAAGTTCAAGACCCTTAGACTTCTCTTGGAAGGTGCTAAGGTTAAGAAAGAAGATAATAACCTTATCTATTCCATTCTTACTAAGTTGGGACCAACCTACTCTGTGTTTGTTT